>JAKTPV010000099.1:0-45607 GCA_030556335.1 Myxozyma vanderwaltii | reverse complement strand
GCTCAGCTTCTTCAAAGGAGCGGCTCACTTGTGGCTCAGCATCTGTTCAGCCACACGCTGTGCCACGTTGCCGATACTGATATTCTCATTTCACTCATAACTTCTTCATCTGTAGTCCTATTATATCTTCATCAACACATTCAAACTTATCGCGATTTCCTCTATCTCCTGAATGTAATAAACAGTAGGATGACTTGCGAGTGAACTCTTAATAATCCAACAACCATTCTATGAATTTCAAGATAATGTTGTTGCTTCTCTCCAAACTATTGCTCCTCAGCCTTGAATGAAGCAACACCTATTCTATGTCTTCTCCATGCATTCTAAATGATGGTGGAATGATGAGATCAGACAACAGAGGTGGTTCTCTCACAGCACCATCAAAGAATGCCAGCAACGGAGCTTCACTGCTGAGGATAAAATAACAATGAGAAGGGAAGGAAGAGCCTAGAGGAGGGCAACTGAAAGAGCCAACCATACTGGCAAATTTTCTGCAAAATGCAAAAGAGAGTAGATGTTTTCCTGCACTTAAGTTGATGCGGCTGTCTGCCAATGTCTGTAAGCAAGGCTGATTTCTGTTGCAAAATTCTATTTCTACCCCATCTTAAGTGTATGGAACACGTCATAGATTTCTCCCTACTTGGGTCCCTCGGTAGACTCATGATGAAATTGAAAATATCATCAAAAGTCCTCATGCTGACTAGGCAGGGCCTGACAACATAAGTTTTGCTGCTCTACAAAGAACATACTCAATTGTCCTTTGATCTTCTATTCCATAGTCTCAGCAAAAATAGATATCACCCCTCTACATGGCGCACTACCACTGATGTGATGATTCCAAAACCAAACAAACCTGATTATTTGCTACCTAAGGCTTACTGATCTGCTTCTCTCTCAAAATGCAAATAAGTAATTATGGAAAAAATCATGGAATGTCAATTGGTTCATATGGGAGAGGTCTATGGATGACAGCACGAAATGGAAATGGTAGGACACCCTCAAAGATCTGCGATTGATGCTGCCTTGCCGGTGAACCATGAAGTTATGATAAATAGAGCAAAGGCAAGGTGGGAAAGGAAACATCTGTCAGTGTTACCACTGCTCTCTATTGATGTACAAGGAGCTTTTGACAATGTGTCCAAAACTAGGTTAACGAAAGGGTCTACCTAAATTGACCAACTGATTTCCTACATCGACTGACACTATTCCCATTTAGGCAAAGCTCACTTAGCCCAGCCACAATATATGTACCCTTTACTTTCCCGCTCTTCTGCCCTCAAAGTCTCGCTTTGCTGCCCTTGTAACCCTAATCTATTCTGATATAACCAACTTCATAAACCCTATATCATAACCCTATAATTGCATGCAAAGAGCATGAGTGGCATTGACGTTTTCAAATGCAATGAACATGCTACTGGCGCTCTTCTAAATTGTGACCAAGCTGGCCAACTATGATATGAGAGGAAGAATCCAGAGGTGGACCCCACAAAGGAGCAAATGAGAACTGGGTCAAAAAATGTGGTTGTGTAATGAGGGTCACAATACACCCCGGGCCCCTTTACAGGAGGGCATGGTGACTTCAAATGGATATTTGATCGCTTTCAAATTTTCTGGAACCCCCAGCATGCTGGTATAACAACCGCAGCTGCACAGCAGCAATTAAGGCTTTAAGTATAATGCAGATATACACTTGTTTGCTATCGTCAGACCTCATATTCATGGATATGCTCTCCAGAAGATATTGCAGGAAAATTCAAAGCTCCCTGCAAAGGTCAGCCTACTCTTGGGCCTTGCAACTGCGTGACTCGAACTGCATATGGACCGGACTGCCTTGCTTTTATATTATTTGGCAGCGGAAACAGGCTAATACTATGATTCAGCTCGAGGATGTACATCATCACTGGTAAATCACACGTCCAGAACCAGGTGCTCTCTGCTCTCTCTGTGCCTGCAGTATCATACCTTCTTCCTGTATTAGATTCGATACCTGTCCAGTGCAATGGTCGGCCGCGGGGTGCCATTGATGGTATGCGGCCTTCGTCTTCTCGAAGAGATCCTTCTGCATTTGAGCTTTCTTCCCAGTGGGCTCCCCAAGTGTTAAAAACAAAGCTCATGAGTAGATATATATTAATCCTCCTATAATTGGCTACAGTTCAGGGATATCACGGCTGGAGAGAGGGCATCGGGACCTGTATTAATCTGGAGCCCAGCTAGAAAGGACTAATATGTGAAGTTTTCAGGCTGATTTCATAGAGGTGGCAGAAGATGATACAATAGTGGTTGAGTCTTCTACAGTTGCCTCTCAATTGATAGAAGGGCCAGTAACCCAATTAGAGTTAGGATTAGATTTAAGTTGTGATGTGGTTGCGGAGGAGGATAGCCCATGCAGGGTCCTAGTTGGGAATATGTTGTGTTGTGATAAAATAGACTTGAGAATCTAGTCTGTATTGTGGTGGAGGAGAGCAGGATAGTATCAATGTGCAAACTAATGGAAAGGTTCTGTACTGTGGGGCAATTTGTGGCTAATTTTCCCAAATAGGAAGGGCGCCAGTCGATTTCGGTAGACCTTAAAGAGAACTACCTTAGATCTTGTGGGGCACCAGTTCATTTAAACATGTGGGTCAATCACTTTCTCAGTTCTCAGCACATAAGGCTGGCATTTGACAATCAGCATGAGTCTACAAAATTTCCAGTAACTACGGGAATTCCACAAGGATCACCAATCTCACCAATTCTTTTCCTAATCTATCTGAGCCCGCTCTTCTCAATGCTGGAGGAATATGTTCCTGCACTCATTTGTCCCAGCTATGTTGATAATATCGCTCTCATAACTTTTAGTACTGACACTCAAGAAAACGTTGACTTTTTAATACAGGTAATGGAGACAGTGAAAGAATGGGGTAACCGAAATGCTGTCAACTTTGATGATGATAAAAATGAATTGATACATTTTCCTCAGCAACTTGGCCACTCTGTATATTCACTATCCCTGGCTCAAACAAAGTGTTCTCTCCTCAGCCCTGTCTCTGATGGCTTGGAAGCTGTTTGGACTATCAACTAAATGTCGAAGAACACACACAGTGCAAGCTGGCTGCTGCCAAGCGCTCATTCTGGGTAATTAAAAACTTGGGCTACTGAAAATGGGCTTTCTCCTTCTGCATTTTGTCAATTTTATCTCTCCTGTATTATACCTATTATGTTTTATGGTTGTGAATCATGATTGCACTGGCAATGATCTGATATGGACAATTCTAGAAAATTGAAGAATAAAGGTTTGAGGAGAGTGTTAGGTGTCTAAAAAGATACTTTTATTGCTGCACTAGAATGTGAGTTTGGCATCCCTCTCATCGAACTGGGTTTAAACCATCATTTTTACTGCTATGACTATCCCCATTGAATTGATACTCCATATGCTCCACACTTTCCTAAATCTGAATTGCAAATTGACAGTGTTATCTCTACAATGTCATACACTGTCCCCTCAGACACTACCTACCTTGAGAATGTGAATCATTTGCCTACCCTCCATGGCTACAAGCTTTCCCTTTCAACATGAAATTGGAAGTCGGGCAGGAAACTATGATGAATTATTCCATGACACCTTTGCCATGTGTAGGAATTACATTCATTTCATGATGTCACTTTACTCCCATCGATGTTGCCTATACTTCCCCTTCAGCTGTGCAAGCCCAATATGAAAGCACCACCCTTGAACATGATATGCTCAGAAAAGGTTGTGTGGCTTTCCATTGCAGCCAGGAAATTCTCTCATACTGTGCATCACTCGGCAAAGAAGTCATTCATCCAGATACACAGCACTTGAGAGTTTGTTTAAATGATTTTGGCACCAGTAGAACAGCGAAGCATAGACTAGGCAATGATGTGTGGCACCAACCTGAAAATACATTTAGTCAGCATGTGTCTGAATGCAATGAAGTGATTGAGAGCAGTGTTTTATTGGAAGGTTGATATCAAGTTATGAATGCTGTCAATTTTTGTATGTAGTTTTCAACAGAAGCAAGCCCATTGTCTCTTTTATAATAAAAAAGATCATAGGAAAATGCACTCAGATGCCTTTGCCCAACAAGGGAGTTCAAAGATTGTAAGAGACCACAAACAAACTCTGTATGCCTTCATAAGGCTAGCTTATAATAAACAGGTTTTGAAGTCATGGTGTGGATTGTGGGACCACTATCTTTAACATGGTAGGAGGTACCAGGGAACACCTGGACTTAATAATGACACTAATTTACAAGGACCACCTCGTCACATTATTTTTAGCATAACTCACTTTCGTACAGGTATAGATACTTGATACAGTTATTTGACAAGAACGTTGCAAAATTCCAATGACCTTATTAGACCTTTTCGCAGGTGTGGAGCAGTATTACAAGACCTTCTACACCTCCTTCTTCACTGTCCCCTACTATCTGATGAAGAGAACAAGCTTTTGAAAATATTCCTTTGGCAGAGGGCAATTATCACTAAATTTTGATGGGCTAAGAAAGGGTTGCAAGCCCTTATAATGCCAAATGGTGTTGACACAAGAGGGTGAAGACAACAACATGGATCACCAGACTCAAATCATAGAGTGAAGCTCATATTGATGCACTTATTGATCATTGCCCAGATGGGGATGAACAGATGCCCAATGAAAATGAGTTCAAGAACTAGCCTCTAACAGACTGTTGATGAGAGTGAGAATACTAACCAGTACTGAATTTGGAATAGTGACGAATTTGGAATAGTGACGCTTTAACACTGGCAGATGACTTAACTTTAAATCTCTGGATTTAATATTATTGGTTGCTATTTTGCTCTTTTCATGCTTGATTTATAAGTGGTCTATCTGTTCAATGTTTGTTTGTGATATGTATTTGCTTAAAAACAACTCACATGGAGCTGTACATTACTATGTAAAATTCATATCTGATGCATATGCCAATGGAAAAAAAAAAGAAAGTAATTGATGAAATTGAAAGCTAAAAGCTCTAAGGAGTAGGCTCGGGATGCATTGCAATTCTGTCTCTATGCTACTGCAATTTGGAAATATGCTACTTTTCATATAGCCAACTGTTATCTAAACGTCATGTCATCACAAATGAACTTGGCAATGAGAAAACATTTTGGATGTGGGCCCAGCCATGCAACTTTGTTATAAGCACAATTTCAATGCAGTGCAATGTCACACATGATAATTCCTGATAAAGTTATGCATGAATTGGCGTTGTGTTATTAATCCCAAGAGCCCGGGATCTATTCTAAATAGTGATAGCTACTCATTAGATACACCTGTGAAGCTAATCGCGACTTGATAGGCATTAAAACTTTCATTTTTCGCTTCGTTTCGTCCACATCAAGTCTGCAGCAAAAAAAAAGTAGTTAGAAAACGAAAACAGCAAACTGAATGTGGGGATACAAATAGCATCACTGAAAATGCTACTTACATATGTACAAATCCCATTACACTGGACTCTGCCAGGTCTGCTTCAGAATCATTCGGACTGCCATATAGTAGAGCTAAAATAGAATTTTGCAAAGCGGATGAGACTGAGACTTTTGAAAGCAAGTTTTCCTGGGTTGAGCTCATTTCAGTTCCGATCGGAAGAGCTGAGGAACTAACCAAATGAGATTCTGAATTGCACGAGGCATTAGAGTATGTTTACAAAATATTACTTAAAAGAAGAAAATGCATACGTTCAGCTCGCTTGTAAACAGTGATAGCAGAAATATCAGTAGTTACGGTATAAGCAGACAATGTGCCCTTTTGCAAACCATAAAAGTACTGTTTAAATAGCCTTTGTTGCATCGCTCTTAGATAGCTAGCATCGGTCTCGACGACACCGCCTGATCTTTGAACTTTGACAACACTCATATCTTTCTTAGATTGGTACCGTTTAAGAAGATCATTATACAAGCGCTCATTTCCAACGGCAACAATGACATTAACAGAAAAATCTGCAACTGTTGAGTCGATGATGTCGTATCCTGCCTTAGGATCTAAAATTCCGGTTGAATCTATTATTGTTCCTGATATCCGCGCTGTAAATTTCGTTATTAACCGTGCCCTGCAATTTAAATAGTACCGAATAATAGTACCTACCCTTAGGATCTACAGCCATGCGCGATGACACCGCCAAAGACAGTCTGTTCATAACGGATTTGTAAAATCGAATATTATCAGTAGGGGAATCCGATCCATAATAATAAACAATTGGATTTTTCGGAGGTATATGCATCGGTCCAGTGGTTGCACTTGATCCCCAGGTTTCCATCTCCTCGACATCCATCATGGTTGCAAATGATGCAGCGGATATAGATCCCGGTAAACTTAACATACCCTCTTTGGGGTCTAGGCTTACTGCGATTGGTGATCTGCCCATCTTGGTGGCATAGGCTGTCAATAATTTGGCTAGTGAAGTTTTTCCTGAAACCCGAGGGCCCACTATAAGTACTCTTGGTCCTTCGGCTTCCTGCTGAGGAAGAATACTCAGAGCCTGCGATGATCCCATCTCTCTCTTGATATATGCGGTGTCCCTCTCAGCAGCCTGCGCTCGCAGCTTCTCCAGTGCAAAATGTAGATTCGCATAGCTTGGTATGGCTGATTCATCTGATGTATACTCTGCAAGTACCTCGCCTTCCCATTCTAGTGTGCACCCTCTCCAGGTGTAGACGCTAAGTTTCGTTGCTGTAAATTGATAACTAGGGCCAACTGCGAGTTCAGTACCAAAGATTTCAGCGTTTCCTTGCAACAGCTATGTTGTTGCAATTTACGTTAATATCAGATTTTCTCAGAAAAGTCTTAACATTAGCGCATGTACTTACTTTCAGTTTCACAGTCGCATCGAATCCAACTTCAAAACGCCATTCAGTTTGTGGATTTAGTGTGACTGTATTAGCAGCGCCGCCCACCTACACCAATTAGTTAGCTCAATTATCCTCATTTGCCTCTCTATGCTGCACAGAAGTTAACAATCAGTTGCTTACTATGTCTCTCCCAAATTGAGGAAGGTCCATACCGGGTGATGGCCTTCGAAAATGGCAAAAGCAGAAGTCCGTTTACCAACTTTTATGACCGATTTGATATTGAGAGCGGCTGCTTGGAATTTAATTTTGCGTGCAAGTTCTTGCGCTTGCATTTTGTTTTGAGGGTATTGTACTTGAGTTTTGCCAAACGCGACTACTTTTCTGCCATCAAAAAGTTTTCTTCCCATTTCTCAAACGATCTGACGAGTCGTCTTAGCATTTTGGTGAATGTGAAAGATGCAGCAGCTGTTGCCTTTTAAATTGCCACGGCATTCAGTATTTACGTCTATCTAACTATTCATGTCGTTTGTTTTTATCATATATTTACAATACAACAATCTACTTCAAATATCGTAAACAACTGTGCAAACGTTTCCTCTCATTCCTCAATGATGTATTCTAGATAAGGGACTACCGGTGAAAAGAAAATAAGCACCATGATTTTACCTATGATGATAAATTATGACATCAATGATTGAGATTTGTTTCAATGATGACTGCACATAATATTTTTGAATTTCTTCACTTTCTGAGGTTTAATCGTTGATTGTTTTTCTTTGGTTCGAAGTCTACTGTCATCGTGTGGGAGGGTTAGAGCGCTCAGTTTAGAGATGGGCTGGGTTGTCATCTCATCGCAATCTGGCTCCTGTATTTCTGAAATGCTTTGCTCTATCAAAGCCGGCGAATATCATCTGCCCTTTTGATTTTCTGATCCAGGGATTGTTGGATTTAGAGGTTGCTTTTTTGTGTCGATTTCTCTGCTGTACTCATTTAGTTTTATATAGTTAATCAGGTATTATGCTATATTATACTTCCTTTCTGTATTTAGCTTGCGTAGATACCACTTACGAAATCATGCGGACACGAGTTTGATATTCTGTATTGGGCAATACATATGCTGTGCTATGTTTATGCTATTAGATACGCTTTTTCAATGCAGTGATAAGATACAAAGATATAATAAACTGTAGAAGATATCATTATCGAATTTAATTCCAGATATGCTTATTTCTATATTCACGTGATGCGAGTAGATGACTTTTGGCAAACCGGAGTAATCGAACTCCCAGCTCTCATTTGCAGATCCAGTTCCGGCTTCCCAATTGAAAGTCCGCTCGTGCTTCTCTTCGTAAATTGCCAATCAGCAGACTACAAACACAAGTATAAGCACGATGGCGCTTTTCTTCAAGTCGCCGCTTGACATTGAAATCCGCTTGGAGGATGAAGACCAACGCAAGCATGTTGATGTTCGTTTAGATAAGCGGCGTAAAGAGAAGGTGCCTCTCTTTATAGACGGAGAGACAGTCAAAGGTTCGGTTGTCGTTCGCCCTAAAGATGGCCGCAGACTTGAGCACATTGGAATAAAGGTCCAATTTATTGGTACAATTGGTATGTATAAAATTCCCTTCGATTGCTGCATGAATTTGTGAAACGAGTATGTGCTTACGCGTGCCAGAAATGTTCGCCGACAAGGGAAACACATACGACTTCCTTACACTTGGACAAGAGCTCGCTGCACCTGGTGAACTTCAGCGCCCTGAAACCTACCAATTCGAATTTCGCAACGTGGAGAAGCAGTTTGAAAGCTACAATGGCGTCAATGTTCGTTTACGCTATTTTGTGCGCGTCACAGTAGGACGACGAATGGCAGATGTGATTCGGGAGAAAGACACATGGGTATACTCCTACAATATCCCCCCGGATACTGTCAGTTCAATAAAAATGGACGTGGGAATTGAAGACTGTTTACATATAGAATTTGAATACTCTAAATCTCGGTATCACTTAAAAGATGTGATTGTCGGACGCATATACTTCTTGCTCGTCAGATTGAAGATTAAACACATGGAGCTATCAATTATCAGGCGCGAGACAACCGGTGCCCCACCGAATCAGTATAACGAGAGCGAAACGTTGGTGAGGTTTGAGATTATGGACGGTGCGCCTGTACGCGGCGAGACTATTCCTATCAGATTGTTTTTAGGAGGATTTGACTTAACCCCTACATATCGCGACGTCAACAAGAAATTTTCGACCCGCACATTTTTGTCACTGGTTCTTATTGATGAAGATTCACGCCGATACTTCAAGCAAAGTGAAATCGTACTATACAGACAGCCATAGAGTTTACGACGAATCCATAAGAGCGTGTGCGAATGTGCAAAAATGCGAAAATTAATGAGGCCAACTGCAACGTCAGGCAAAACGTGATGCAATATCATTTATACAGTAATAGCAATTTTCAAGATTGTACAACACCTAGGTACTGCCAACTAAATGTGCTAGTCTTTGTCAAGAAAATATATTATATAGTACAGTTTAGAGAATCCCAATCACATAAAACAAGAAAGGCCCATAACGCTTCATTTGTTCCAGAAGCAGTCAAAATATGCTGAACCAGATATCGGCCCAACAACGCGTGCTATCCTACAAGTCGCTATCCTGGAACTTGCTTCTGTAGAGCGTCTGAGAAGCATCTCTCTCGCTTTCCAGGCCGGTAAAAATAGCATATAGACCGTTGAGTAATTTAGACGGTTTCACCAACAGCAGCCTCGTAGCCGGGTTCGTCATTTCTCATATTTGTTGGAGGATCAATCGAAGGGGTAAACTCAAGGACCACGTAGATGGCACCAACGCTACCACTTTGTTAGATTACTATAGAGAGACAGGAATGCAGAGTGACTTACAGAAGAATAACTGCCCCTCCAACAACTCTCAAAGGGCCGGGCGCTAGAATGAGAGCACCCATAAATATGTAGACTTAAGTAGTAATTGCTGCGTTAATAACTTGTGTTGATAGGTTTGCTCGTTGTTACAGTGGTTGATCACTTACAAAGTCCCCGTCCTAGAAATGACATTAAAAATGAAGCATATCTGGCAATTTGAGTCGGCATGGAAAACTCTGAAGATTGATTAGAATTCACTAGCAATTAAATAGAGAGTACCGGAGATAATATAGGCTTACCAGCAGCGACGACGAGAGACCCAAAGAGAATGGTGTAGAGAGCCAAAATGACCTTGAAGAACGACTTAACATGCTACTAAATAAATAAAACATTTAAGTGCAAAGGAGAGCATACATTTCGGCTGGAGGAGAGAAGGAAAACTTAGCAAAATTCAATATAGTTTTTCAACACGATTAAGAGCACACGAGCAACGGAGGACATACAAACCAAGAGGGAAAAAAGAGGAGAATCCGCCCAAAATCTATATATAATAAAATCGTCAAGCTTCTGACAGGGATTCGCAACAACTGTGCAAGAATTGTGGCAGTGGTTGTATGTTGGAGGACGCACCATTAACGCGCCAATTACGAGATTGACGATACGGAAAGGGCTCGCAAACGAGTCGTAGTCGAACATGGCTGCGTATTGAAGGTTGAAGTAAAAAAACGATAGCAGACAAAAAAAAACAGGAAGTTACAATCTCTTCCTATTGAGCAGCAGATTAATACTCGAAATAGCTGCTGGAGGTGGGCGGAGAAGCAACAACAATAACTTCTATCGATAAGTCTCGAGGACGCGGACTTCGGTCTGTGCAGCCGCTAGTCCCAGTTCGGCCACTCCGGTCGGAGAAGCACGTGCAGCCACAACCTTGCAATTGGAAGCCTTGGTTTCTGTATAAAAAAAAATGCAATTCTTACTGATTTTCACTTTTGAGATAGCGGTCAATCAACAGACTGAGCAATGTTGATGCATGGGTGATAAGGTGCTGGCTGTTTCTGATGGGTGAGGCATTGATTAGTCCATCGCGATGTTAACTTCGCAGCCGGGGACAGAGATTGGCCCAGTTGGAAACTCGAAAGGATTTGCTGTAGGAAGTTGTCTTTGAGAAGACAAGAGAATTTACTTGCAAGAATGCGGCTAGTTTCTAGTCATTGGCAAACGTAAAGTGTGCGCGTACGGTACGATATGATACGATATGATATGATATGATATATGCTGGCTGCGCTGTCGAGCTCTTTTACGAACTTGAGCGGCCACAGCAATTCTCTGTCGTACCTATTTATCCCGCGCGTGTACGAGATTCTGCGGTGTATGTTTGTTTGATTTGATATGCGGAAGAAGATACAGCCACGCAACGCAAGTGCGCGCGTGGGGACTACGAACGAGGACGAGCTACGGGTCCAGACACCCTGGTGCAAGACCACGATGCAAGCCCTAGTCGCCGTCGCAAATACAGGCCAGACCAGTGCGATTGTGGGATTGTGCAATGGCAAGACTGTGTGTGGGCAAGCTTAGCGACGTAACACTAGAACGCGTGCAAATATACGCGTCAGCTCCAGGCGCGCGTCTTTGTCGCGTCTGTTTTCGGTCCCAGTCCGCGGTCAGGCGTCAGGCGTCAGGCGGTCCGCCGTCGCAGCCCAGACAAGCAGCCCTCCGCCAAAAACCAATCAATATATGCTGCTCGTCTGCTGTTTGTGTCGTTGATCCCCGGATCTCACCTTATCTGCTGAGCACCTGCACTGCTCCAGAACCGCAAACTCTATAATAAGTGCAGGGTCAGGGCCCTGTATCGCAGATTGGTATTCACATCGCTTAACTACGGCCATCGTCAAACAACTTTGTCCACGCGCTTTCTCGTCCTCGTGCCTCTTTTTTTTCTTTTTGTTCTTCTTTTTTTCTCCCGTTTACCGCCAGCTCAGACTGTGCCTGTATTCGGCGTCGAGGGTGCCTTGCTTACTGCTCATTTACCACCTTGATACCTGCCGCGGGCAGCAGCCATTCATCGTGTCTTCACTACAAAGCTGGGCACGCCTTCGCAAGCCTGAAGCAGATCAAACCGCGATCCGCCCTGAAGCCGAGGACGACCACAAAAAGTCTAGAATGACTCCCTTGCGGAATGGGCTCTCTTTCAGACACCTGTTGGAACACTTTCGTGGGCGAAGGCTCGTTATTCTAGTCGCGTGCGCAATCTTGGGCGCTATCTTATTTTCTGCGTTCTCGTCATCCTCCTCTGCCGCCAGCTACACCTCCCGCGATAATCGCCACATTGCCTCCCACTTCCTTTCTTCCTCCTACGGTGCACCGCCCGCAGCAGTAGAGTCTGTCGTATCAGCAAACAACTATATTCCCTCGTCTTCCTGGGAGACCCCCTTCTCGTTTTCTGTCTCCACTGCTGACTCTGACGTTGCGGTGGTTCCCCAACTCGGCGAGCGCTGCCCAGTGTACGCGTTTTTTGACGAAAAAGAGTTCACGGCAGCAGGCCTGAACGCCACCGTCGAGTTCGCTATTTTAGAGCGATGGCGTCGTGCATTCTGGGCCTATGGCTTCAAGCCGGTCGTGCTTAATCTGGAGACCGCTAAACAAAACCGGCGTTATGAAGAGCTCAATGGTCTCACTAGTCTCAAAGGCGAGAAAAGACTAGATGTACTAAAATATCTTGCTTGGTCAAGAGTTCCAACTGGTATCCTTACTAGCTACAGAGTGCGTACTTGTTTAATGCTTGGCCTACTTGACCTCGATTAATACTAATCGGCGCCAGGTCTTCCCATACTCGGAAAAACCTATGGCAAAAGGTTTTAAACGCTTGAGAAACTGTGAATTTGGATATCTCACATTATACAAAGATCTGGGAAATGCTTTTGTTACCGCAGCAAACCAGGCCGTCGACGAACTCGTCGCCAATGCATTCAACACCGGCCATAGAGGTAATATTGCTGGGTTTGTGGACGAGAATGTTATTGTGGAGCCTAAGATTGGTTTATTTGTGCACTACAGCGATGAATATGTTCAATCTAATTACAAATCTATGCCGCCAGAACTCCTTCCAGATGTTATAAACGCACACTTGCACAATGATTGGCTTTCTCGCTTTCCAGATGGAATCCATATTGTTGACCCGTTTGCTGATACTGATAGAATTTTGCACTACCCTGCTTTATCCACGGCATACGCCCTCACGATATGTCCTGCCGAAGAACTAGAGCAGTTTTGTCCACCCGGAATGGCCAACTGTTATAGATGCAACAGTAATCTTCCGAGTGGCTTTATCAAAACGACAAAGGCGCTAATCGACGATTCGCGGGCCTTTAAATTTGTGACCGTTCCGCATCCGCTCACTCACCTTGCTTTGTCCTACAGCACTGCAACCCAGCTCACTTCAGATTTTATTCGACGGAAAACTGCTCGCGATGAATTTGTAAATGCAATCACTGCCGAGCTGGTAGAAGAGGGCGTTGGAGCTCCGTTCAGATTACTCGAACTCAAAAAGAGGGCGGCCGCAAATTATGAAGTGCTTGATAGAGAGTATTTTTCTATATGGGGAGCACAATTTGAACTCTCTCCTGCTTGTGCGCTTGATAGCTATTTTGAATGGGCCGTAGGATTTTCATTTGGCGGTGTGATGACCAATGAAAAACCTGGTCTGGGGCAGAAAAGCCTGGGAAGAACCGGCGCAGACTCGAGTCCCGCGACGCCATTCTCGCTTCTCAATGCCCAGCTTCGTCAATGCTTGCCTGCTTCTGAGGTTAAGCAACTTCACAGAGATGCTGAAAACGTCGGGGAGTTAAAGAAAGGTGTGGTGCCACCTCTTCAAAAGACTAAGGATGTGATTAACACAGCTCGGGCAAGCGTGCTAAGCACAGATGCCGGCAAGAAAAGAATTAGGAAGATGATTGAGGCATGGAACATGGCTGACGCTGAAATATGGAGATTCGTACGGGCACTCAATGAGCGTATATCTCAAGAGCCTGCCGTCTGGTTGGAATAAAAATTTGGTATATCAGTGCTACATATATTGCATATTAATCGGCATAAGGAGTAAAAATTTTACTCCGTTGTTTTCAATGCAACTCGCAAATGAAAAAAAAAATCCTTTTTTTGGTTCTTCAAACCGAAGCATACCTACTTTACTCCATTTTCTGTCAGATTTCTCTTGTACATTTTTGACTGGTGTTTATCGTTGTTGTTTATGAATAAATGCATCTTGTATATTTGCTTCTTTGAAATTTTGGTTCTATTCTTTACCCTTTCTAAATACTTGAGATTTAAAGTGCTTTAGTAGTGTTACCGTAGAACATTATTTAGATTAATGAGCACGTCCTGCTGTACTGCATTGGTCAGTTCAATAATTTTACGATGCTCAAATGGAGAAAAAAATTAAACAGGCAGTAAATTTATCAAATAGGACAAGCCATTTGTAGTATTGCAATTTAAATATAGTAGACGGTCATTCAACCAATTCATCGAGGAACGCCGTTTAGCGGGAAAAAGAAGAAAACAGAAGCGTTGCAAGAAAAAAGCCCAACACCAAAATAAAAATATTTAAACATAAAGGTTTCTGTGCGAAACTAAATCAAGTATAAAATTTGCTTATTCAACAGTCCCCGCCCGACGCATCTTGAGTTCATCTTGGCCAGCCAAAATGTCACCATCTGATATACCAGAGTTTGATTTGGAGGTGTCAGTATCCACAGATGTCTTAGCTGTTTGATCATTCTCATTATTCAGATCGTTGATAAATCTATACTGTTCACCTCTTGAGTAGTAGGAGGGCTTCACGCGCTCTTTATCAAGAGAAGAATCTGCGAATGACTCTACAGCAGCTTCCGTAACCAGCGCATACTTGACCGACGATTGGGGCAGCTCATAATTCACATCTAAAAGTAGCCTTGCCATAATTGCTTTTAAACCACGAGCTCCGGTGCCTTGCTTCAGTGCCAACTTAGCGATCGCTCGCATAGCAGGGTTTGTAAACATAAGTTCTACACCAAACATGCAGAAAGCGCGCTCATACTGCTTCATCACCGAGTTTTTTGGCTCTGTGATAATTCTCATCATATCTGATTCCGAGAGCGGAAGTAAGGGAGATATAAAAGGAATACGACCGATTAATTCAGGAATCATTCCAAATTTAGTCAAATCTTCAGTCTGCACATGTGGGAGAACTGAACTCTGTTCCTTTTTGTCTTCCGCGTCAATCTTTGGCGGTTGCGCCGCTACGAACCCAGGCGTTCTAAATCCGAGGGACTAGTATAGAGAATTAAAATTCCAAGTTTTGAACAGCTGTATATCATCAACACATACCTGATGGCTACCAATCCGCTCTTCGATAATTTGTTCCAATCCCACAAAAGCACCAGATAAGACAAAAAGGATATGAGAAGTGTTAACAACGTATGTCTCTTTGCCTTGAGATACATTGCCTGAGGTGCGCTTGACTGTAATATCAGAGCCTTCCATCATCTGCAGAAGCGCTTGCTGAACTCCTTCTCCTGCGATATCCTTGCTCGCAAAGACTCCTTGGCGTGCAGGTTTCGCGAGTTTGTCGCACTCGTCGAGCAGTACTATGCCGAATTCTATATAGAGCCCAAATCCACCGGTTAGCTAATACTTCAACCCCCCTAACAAATCAAAGCATCTGCAATCGTACCTGCTTTATCCACGTCATAATCACAGTTAGCCATCAGTCGTTGAATACATATGTCAACATCATCGCCAATATATCCAGCCTGGGTAAGAGCGGTGCAGTCGACCATAGCGAATGGTACACCGAGACTTCTAGCCACAGACTGCATAAGAAGGGTCTTGCCGCTACCAGTAGGTCCAAGAAGTAAGACATTAGTTTTTTGAGGAGTCGGTTGAGAATCGTCTAAAAAAGGGGGGATCAGTACCAACGCAATTATTGCAAGACCGTGAGCAAGTTACCTATAAAAGTATCACGGCTCATCGAGTCGCGTTCTTCAGTGAAAATAGGATTGAAGAAAGGAGCCGTGGTGTCTCTCCTCAGCTGATTATCCAGTTTCTTTCTCATTCGCATTTTGATATCTCCGATGCTCTGGGCTCGTAAATAGTGGTTGAAAACAGCGACAGAGATCACCGTCTTCGCATGGTCTTGACCAATCACATAATCATCAAGATGCTTTCTAATTACGCGCGGGCTCAGCGCACTTTCTTTCTTTGTGAATCGGTCTCCAGTACTGTGTAAATTGCTTGATCCACGGCCCAGTTCGCCGTCGTCTGAGTCGGAGTACGGTGCGTAAGACGGAGACGCAGGTGAGTCGTTAGTCACCGGATGTTTAAATAGCGGTCCGGTAGGATTTCCAGGCGTGTAGCTGGTCGAGAACCCTTCTCCTCTTCGATCGCGAGAGGAATAGTGTCTCTTTATTTCCCAGTATGCAACGAAGACCTGTTTAGATCGCCGCCTGTCCGCGATACCAGATGTCGCAGGTAGGCAGCAGCGAGCACGATAGGAAGCCAACGCTCCACCGTCGACTGTTGGGCGCACTGCCGTTATATTTGATAAAGACAATGATGCAAACCGCATTGATCTTTGCATGTCAAATCGCAGTATAATTGCAGCTGGACACGTCGGCGAGGCGTGCTTTGAACGCGTGCTGTTGTCGTATGCTCGTCCTGGCTACTCAGATTACGGGGTATCGATACTTAAACGAAGCGCCAGCGATGACCCCTAACCCCCAATTCTGTAATTCTCGCTACAAATTAAACTACTGTGCTCATAACGAGAGTCAATGTGTATTAGAAAATTAGATATATTTTTCAGTGGACAAATAAACGCTGTACAACTTCCTCAATGTGTACTGTATCGGGATATACTATATATATATAGCCTCTTAAGTGGTATTATAGAGATATAGAGTGCATCTAGAGCTGTGCACTTCACATGTAGCCGCTTGTCTAGCAAGTGCAAGCACCTAATCTCACGCCATCCCAACAGCTGTGAAAAAAAAAAGAATATATTGATGAAAACATTCGCGCCATAAATCCGATCAAAATTAAAACATCAACGGTTCAAGAAGCACTGTATGCTGAGTAATACCTTAATTGCTCTTCCATTGACCACGAACATACTGCTGTTTCAATGCTCCCTTCACCTTAATTAAACATGCCCGCCATCCATTCTGCAACATACAGAGAAGCCTTCTTGAACCGACGATCAGAATACTTCTCATAAATCGCCCGGTGATGCTCCTTGGGAGTCCGAAGACATTCGACAAGAACATTCATAGCTGGTCGTAGCTGAGCTAGGGTAAATCCTGAGTAATAAACGTGCGCCATAGCCTAAAAATTATAATTAGTACATGACCATATGCCATTCAAAGTAAAAACTGCTACTCACCCAGTCTCCTTTATTTAGTATCTTTCGTGATAAACAGTGCGACGCAGCCGCAAGCCAGCTCGGAGGAGCGCCTACAAACCGCTCGTCCATGATTGTGATCTCAAGAATGTATTTCGCTAGCGTGCGGGTGTCCAGATGATAGTTGTCGGCCTTGCTTGTCCTTCGGAGAAAACTCATGGGACCGGGCCACCCGAGGTTGAATTCTAGCAAGGAGATCATAAACTTTTCGGCCTTGAAAATTTCTTCAGCGGTATAACTATAGTCCACCATAAATGTTATTTCCTGAACCGAGGGGCAGTTAATCTCTTCATATTTGGCAGCCACAAATAAAGCAGTAGCGCCGACAAGCTGAAGTTTAGCCAGCGACACTACCTTAAGAGACAGAAATCGATCGATGTAGTTGATTGTCAAAAAGAGAGTCTCGGGCAGGAGATTTAATCGGTTATGGACCT
The DNA here is from genome assembly GCA_030556335.1 of Myxozyma vanderwaltii. NCBI lineage: Eukaryota > Fungi > Ascomycota > Lipomycetes > Lipomycetales > Lipomycetaceae > Myxozyma > Myxozyma vanderwaltii. Next base: position 28,049 of record JAKTPV010000099.1, on the reverse strand, counting down.
CAACGAGCCAATCCACTAATATACTCCTCATAGACCAATGTATTTCAGTCTGACTATCCATGTAGGCAGGATCAGGCCGAAATCTCAGCTAAACGATAATGTAAGTAAAAAGATTCAAAGACCATACAGTTACTCCCGCGGTGGACAAACCTCTAATTCACGCATATACACAAATATTTCGTCGCTATACTCTGCAACCATTGACATATCATACCAATCTTCATCGCCTTCATAGTCGGGCTCAAGCGACCTGGCTTCTTCAGATTGAAGAAACTGTTTTGCAATGTGCTCATATTCGCGTCTAGTATTATCATTAATTACTGGGAAAAGTGCACTAGGATTGGTAGTAGACTGGGTATTTGTGTAGTCCGTAGAATCAATACTGTGCACAATGCTGGTACTGTTGCAATACAAAAACTCTCTTGTATCATCAGTAGTAATCTCGTCATCCAGCTCTTGATTTTCGCTTGGAGAAGAAGATACTTTGACGGCCGAGACGGCAGTCTCAATGCATGCAACGTCGGCATCATGGATGTCCGCATAAACTTTTTGTTTTGACTGCCGCACACGTTGGTAGACATCAGCTATATCAGCAGCTCCAACGTGATGACGGTCATCAGGGATTGCGTCAGAAACTAAATTGTGCAAATACAGCGGTTCAGAGTGACCTGAACCGCTGCTGGTGACTGATGTCGGCTGAGATGAGAGCGCTGCCCGAGACGGTTTGCGTGATGCTGTTGGCAGCGGTGCTTGCTTTGAAGGTAGCTGCTGGGTGAGTTTTCCGCCAACAGAAATAGATGCTGTTTTAATTGAGTTGCTGACATCAACCAAAGCCATACGCTTTGCGCCAGCTTTGAGGCCAACTTTGTCCGGGTTGGCTGATGCAGCCGGAAGCGTAGATACGGGCTTCAGCTGAACGCGGCCAGCCTGGCGAGAAATCGCATTTTCATCCGGGCGTACGCGAAGGGGCTGTCGAATACGCTATAGATTTTTTAGTCAAAATCTGCAAAAGAAAATGGTGAAGGTGGAGGAGACATACTCTATCCATAATGCTCTGAGCAAAAAGAGCTACCTCGCAGAGCAAATAGAGACTGACACTTTTTGAATCTGACGGCCAGCAGTATTAAATTCTGGAGACGGTAGCACGACTATGCAAGATTATAACAGAAAGAAAATCTCAAAGCAGAGAAAAGCGCAGCTGAAGGAAGAAAGGCAGACGGGGAAATGAGCAGGTGCAGAAGATGGCACGAATGGGAAGTTTGTTGTTTGTATTATTAAGGGCAAGGGCAATACGTTTTGGGAGGTGCGTAAACATCACTTAGTTGGCTCAGCAACGGAGTCACGTGATTAACTTAATTCCGTCTAGATAAAAGATAGTTTTTGGTCATGTGACTGATCAGGCGCAGAAAAGTACCGCTTTAGGGTTGGCCGACGGCCAAGTGGAAACTTCATTTGCAAAATAGCTTCCCAGCGCAAGAAAACTTCGCCCAATTTGCTCTTTCGCAGCCCAACAACAGCAACGACAACAACGACCACAACAAAAACAAGAAGAACAATTCGCAGCCTGCGTTGTGCAGTGCCGCCGTCTTATTTTTTGTTGTTCTCAGTTTCCATAGAAAAGCTGCATTGTTTTTGCCATGGCTGAGCAACCTCGTATCGACTCCCAGCAGCAGCGGCAGCAGCAGCAGCAGCAGCAGGATTATGGCTCATATATCGACTTCACAGACCTCCAGCTCGACCTGTCCGCCTTTGACATGGATACTTCGGACTCGCTTTTGGACTTCGACCACCAGCAAAGCGGTCAGGGCCACTCGGAGCATCATCAACAGCAACAGCAACAGCAGCACCAACAGCAGTTTCCGCTCGAGCACCAGCAACATCACCAGGTCCAACAGCAGCAACATCATCATCAACAGCAGCAAAATCAGCAGCATCTCCAGCATCAGCAGCTTGCAATGCAGATGCAGCTGAAGCAGGACTTCGCGCAGCCGGCCCAGCAAGACCGCATCTCTCCCGAAGTCAGCCAACAGACAAGCACCACGCGTGGCGGTTCCATCCCGCCCACCCCGTCCTCGATCGATTTCAGCTCAGGCGTATTTCGTTCTCCGAGCGGAACTATCGATGCCTACGCTATGCGTGACGAGGTCGGTTCGGCCTTTGGTCTCTTCAGTTAACCCCCCCATTAACATATCTAACTCTCTTACAGATGATGTTTACCCCTTTGCTATCACCGGCTGTTACGCCCCTCGAAAACCCAATGACTGTCCAGAAGGAGTTTGGCTATCCTTCCTCCTACTTTTCTCCTCTCACATCTCCCGCTCTTGAGGCTCAGATATATCCCTTCAATTCATCTTCTCCCAACAGCGAGGCGAACGTGAATGGACTTAACAAGCTCCGTCGCCGTACCGCAAGCTACAACAACTCTTCGGCATCGTCTTCGCCTGCTCAAAAACCGGTCACCGTCCGGAGCAAATCTAAGGAGATTATAAATGCTGCAGCTCAACAGCGTTCTAGTAAGCGCCGGGCAACCGCAGCCTTCTCCGGTCAGCCAGGAGATGTGTCGTCCTCAGAGAGTATCTCGCCAGAGCCGCTCCTGACTTTGCCTGAAAGCAGCATGGCTCCACCGCCAGTGCCCATCGCTAAAGCTACCTTGGGACCATCTCTCCGCGTGGATACTATACCGATGCCACTCCAGCAACAACAGCGTCTTGCTCCTGTAACACCTGCTAGTCTGATGAATTTAAGCAAGAATCGTGCCGGGAATATCACTGAATCGGCTCCGGGGCGTGATACGGCGGATGCAATCATCGATGGAGTAGCCCGAAGACATAACGCTATTGCGATTTCTCCTCGATCAGTGTCTATCGAGCGCAGTCCCAATCTTAGCGCTCACGGCAGTCCAGCAATCGGACCTCAATCTCGCAGTTCTAGTAGAGGTGTGAGTGAAAGTCCCGCGCTGCCCACTGTCAACAAGCCTGCTCCAAGGCAGCTCAAACCTGCGCGTTCGCGCTCAGGAAGTGTTTCAATATCACCCAATTTGCAGCCGAGGATTTCTCCAAATCTCAAACCTTTGTTACCGGATGGTGGTGCAGACGCTGCTGCTTTGCTGGCGTCTAAATCCAATTATCAAAATATTGTTGAGGGTAAGCACTCTCAGCTTGGCCTTTCATATCCCGAGCAATTGAGCATAAACTTGACTTCTAAGCGTACGTCACACAAGATTGCTGAGCAAGGACGGCGGAATCGTATTAACAACGCGCTGTCGGAATTGAACCAGTTGCTGATCGATAATATCAACCTACCTGCTTCAGAGGATGAGGACGATAGCAAGAATCAGTTGCCGCAGCAATGCTCAAAGGCCAACACGGTCGAGCTGGCTATTGATTACATTAAAAAGCTGCAGAATCGTATTGATAGATTGAAGTACAAGCTTAAGGAGTCTAACGAGTCAATTGAAACAGAGCGCAAAAAGAATGGCTCTGAGAGTCTCGCGTCATCGTCTGACGCTGATGTGAGCCCTGCTCAACTTGCCGAGTCGGCTATGGATACCATTGAGGAGGCTATTGATAAGCAGGCTCCTTCTCATATAGATGCTATTGATATTGAAATGGCCAACACTAATGATGCTGCCACGGGATGCGATGGGAATATAAAATCAGAGCGGCAGTCTAAGTGATCTTAATTGCGGTCAGAAGCTTATCGTACCTTTTTTTGCCTTGTTTCTACATACTTCTGTATGCTCCATTTATCTAATTTACTCTCGTTTGTTTTGGTTTTCGTTGTATGTCAGGCTTAATGTAAATATTTGAAACGGGTATGCTGCTTTTACTCAGCAGCAAAAAAGAAATACCTGGATTGTTTGGGTTTGCTATTTGTTAAATTGTTTTTACTGTTAGATGTTGCTTTTCTTTTTTTTTATACATAGTATTTCCTTTTTTTTTCCTTTTTGACCTACGCTCGCACTATAACTACTATTAATGCTATGCCTGTATATTTATTTTGTATATCTTTTTGCAACTGTTAGGCGTATGTTGGTAATATCTGTCGTCTACCAGAAAAATGCTACACAAAATATACCGTGTAGTAATTTTTATCACTAATTGACGAATACGAAAACAAGTGATAAAAAAATATAAAGTCTGGTAATAAGACCTAGTTCTATTAGTACAGTGTTAAAAACTGCAAGTGCATAAGAGAAATTCGCAGCCCAAATATTAGATAACCAAACAAAAGTATATAAAGATTATTATCAATAGAACAAGACACATCCCCACGGTGCTGGTTGCAACAGTACATTCAGCTGCAACTATATACTGCCTTTACAGTTTTTCGTCAAATTATATATACACAGGAAATATAACAGCAGACTCTACAATCAAGAGCCATCAGATATAGGAAGTGACTGCCCAGCACAAAACAAAGCAAGCAAACTAACACAAAAAAAAGAACGCTAAATTCGTATATTTTCTAACTCTCAAAACAAAAACAATAAAAAGGCAATTTAAGAGATGAAAGTGGCCTCGTTATAGAGAGCACCAGACTCCTCCCACTCCTCGTCACCAAGCTTTACCTTGATGGAACCAGGGTTGGCATACTGGTAGATATAAGGCTTGGTGCCGGCAACACCGGCAACGATGTTTTTAACAAACTTGGGGATTTCAGCCATGACATCGACACGCTCAATCAGGTTAGGAATAGGGCCGTCGATTGTAGCTTCGAGCTTCTGAGTGTTATCGAGAGACATACCAGCCCAGTCGAACTTGACGGCGAGAGGAGCAGGCCAGTCATTTTCGTCGTCAGACTTCGTCATTGTGTGTTCTGCCTTGTTTTCGACGGTGGCAGCAAGCAGCTTGTCTCCTCGAGCGATGGCGCCGATGTTGACGACGACGGAGCCATAACTGGGAGGAGTAGTGAACTCCATCATGACAGCGGAGGTGGTGGGGCCCTGGAAGTTGACAAAGTTCCATTTGGCTGCTGCGTGCTGGGGCTTCATGCCCTGAAGAGCCATGACAAACATGGCTAAACCATCAGCGGCGAGATCGACGCCCTTGACGATGAGCTTGCCGGAGACCTTTGCGCGGGGCCAGAAGACGTGGCGCATGGTACCCCAGGGCTTCTCGACGTCGGTTCCGTACTTTGTGACGCCATCCTTACCGATTTTGAAGCCGGGAGCTTCGCGCGCGATGGTGATGTCGACGATGGAGTCGGAGTTGACGGTGGATACGATGTGGTAGACGGAGAGGTCGGCGCTGAGCTCGATGGAGATGTTGTCGGCAGAGTAGCAGGTCTTGTTCCCGCTGAACTTGAAGTCGTTAAGATGGGTCGATGTCCAGACAGATTCCTCTGGCTTGTCGGGATGGTAGATGCGGCAGGTGAACTGCGAGGTTGTGTGGATGCCCGCCAAGTTGGAAAGAATGACCTGCACGAAGCAGTAGTGGCCGGAGTCGAGCGTCAGGTAAAAGGTCTGCGTCTCCACGTTTGTGTAAGACAGGTTTCTCCACTTCAGATCCTCAATTACAAGCTCAGAAAAGGGATTTTCTCCGGCAATGGCCTCGGTGATGGGGTGAAAGGCATCTGGACCGTACTCGGGCTCCGCGGTGCCGACAGCAGCAGACAGGCTGTTTGCACCACAATTGTGTTAGTAATGAACACGCTGCAGAATGCAAAATAACCCAATACATACCCTGATTGAACCCACTTCAACATTATACAGTAAATAGGCAGCAATTAGCGGGAAAAAGAGCAAGAGGACAGGGAGAAGCTGGGATATGACAGCAGAACGAAGACCGGCGGCAAAGTCGATCGCTGTCCGTTATCACGCACAGCCGCCGACGCACAGCCACAGTCCTCAGCCCTGGCGCTAACCTGACTCGAACAAAAACTTAATCTGGCCCGCGCACGCGTTGCCTTTGTTGATTCTCGAACGCGTCTCGTTCGTGTCGGACCCTCACCTCACTACCATGTCACAGTCCACTGGGATACCTCTGTATAGCGCATCTCAGCCGCTATCGCATTATCATTTAGTGCAGCTCACTCCTGAACTCCTCAGCGTTTTCGAGTCGCCGGACGAGAAGTCGTGAGTCTCCTTGTTGTTCTTCTCCTAACGCTGCATTTGCTAACTGTCGCGTTCTCCTGTTCCGTAGCCATCTGCGAATCAAGTCTGCTGGACCAACATCTCCCGTGTTTTTATGTTCCTACTCCAAGACATATCGTATGCGCCAAATCTCTCAGTCAAACACCATCCTCATGCTCTCTGCTTCTCCTTCAGACGAGCCAGACCTCGAATCAGACACCCAAGCAGACGACCATTTTGGTAGAGACCTTTCATTTGCATACATCAGTCGGCTCCCTGGCTCATATCTTGAATTCTCTCTTGCTGCTCCACAGACAGACTTTTCATTTGTCCCTCTCTACCACGGCATTGGAGACTTAGCATCATCTGCTGCCTGCGGGAAGGGCGACCCTCCAGTGCGAATGCTGGACGTCGCAGCTCAAGTTCCTGCATCAGAGTACGAATTTACCGGGAGTTGGATTGCAGCTATGGGCACAGAGATATCTGAGTACGCATTCAGGCTGTCACCGGACTTTGTCGTTAACTTCTTACAAATCCTCCTGACTGCTATACAAGCCGAGCGCCTCGACTTCACTTGTCTGCATCTGTCTGATGTTTACAATGCAGTCAAAGATGAGGACGAGCCAATATCAGTGATTCGATCCATATTACTGAGATTTTCTACTACCCGAGAAGAGCGTAAGCATATCCCACCATTGATGATTCGCACAGCAGATTCTAATATATATCTACTCGTATGATCATTAGCCTACAATTTAGACCGAGATAAACTAGCTAAATGGCTTGGGATTAGAGCGTTGGCTGAACACGCCGTATGTATACACGAAATAATGGTCCACTTGTCAGTATACTAACGGTTTTTGACCAGAGCCGTGAAATCAAACTTTCGGAGTTCCAAGAACTATGGACCGCAAGCCTTCCTCCTATGTTGGATTTTTCTTGCGATCTGTCGCTTTTAACAGGCGAATTTGTGCAGCCTTCGCCGAAAACTATAAAATATCTGCCATCAAGTAGACTTCCCACTGAGCCTGCTCCCCGTTTCGAAAGACTATTTTCCGCAAAGAGCTCTTGGGCTTTGGAAGATATTGTTCCTTTTGTCGAGGGAATTGAGAAGGATAAGGTCAAAATTAACTCTTTATTTATGAAGTTTGCGAGAAAGAAAGTGGTTAAAGGGAAAACAATCATTAGTAAGCGAGGGCCGTAGAGGGCGATTAATTTCTGGGAAGGCGTTTTAAAAAGAACTCCACGCTATAGAATTTGGTTGTTCTATTATCTATATTTATTCTGCATCTATGCAACTGCGCTTATAACCAATGACTTTGCTGCTTCGTAAACACCCAAAAATACTGCACCTCCTAAGCTAATCCACATTGTTCTTGGCCCCACGCCTTTAAAGAAACCTCCCAAGCCATCATCTTTAAGAATCTCTGACACTAGTTTACTGATTGTCACTCGATTTTCGCTCAACATAATTCTCGTTTTCAAGACATCTAATGGCGTTGTTGAAGCGGCCGCGATGCCTCCTGCGATGGAACCACATATAGCTCCTTCGGCTACGCTGGCTTGCTCTCGTCCAGCGCGAGCAGCAAGCGCTCGTTTCATACCCTCGTACAGCGGGAACTGTATCATAGTAAATGGAATTTCACGCATAATTGTTGTGGAATATCCCCGGTATAAGCCTCGGAATACTCCTTCTCCGGTCTCATTTGCTAAAACTGATCTCAGAGATGCAAGAGAGGAACTATATTTTGATGCTTGTGCGCGCTGCTTGACGACTTCGGTTGGTACACGCACTGTGCACGCTGCTATTTCGCCTAGCGAAGCAGCTGTCATATGAGTCAGGCCTTGAGCTAGATTATCTGAAAATGACAGCGGAAGGTGCGATTGGAAGAGCGGTAAAAGATTAGTTTTCATAGCTTCATATGTGAGGAAAAATAAACTAGCTGGAATTAGAGATGATAGAGTAAGAACGGGTTTATCTAGTGTACATAGAATCAGACTTGGTCATACCTCCAGGAGCAGATCCAACAATCGCACTTCCAACTCCACGATACATGCCAGACCATCCTCCGTTCTTGAAGAACCCACCTTTGGCTTGGAGCCTAGTCTTGAGGGTGTCGATTGGGAAAAAAAACAGATCTGTACATGTTCCGGCAGCACCTCCGCTCTAGTGAAGAAAAAACTAATTAAACGACTTTGAATCTAAAAAAGGGAATTATTCATGTATATGCGCGTACTAGTAGAGGAATAAGAACCGGGTGTTGGTCCATTTTTGGTTTTCCAAATGTAGGAACAAAGTATTCAAGGATCACGAACAATTACTACTGTATTACCTTGTGCTGCAGTAAAAAGATATGTATTCAATCATACAAAATCTCCCTTGAACTTTTTTACTGTTTTAGATTGAAACCAATGAATCAATTGAGGCAAAAGTTCGTTTAGTCGTGGTAATTTTACTCTCGTGCTCGATATAACCGGATTACCACGAGTTTTTAATTAACTTTCAAGCAAACCTTCGTGCGCCGCACTGATATTTATTTCTTCCAGTTAATTACTTCAATCTTTTTTTTCCTTAAATAAATCGTCTAATTTGTTCGAGACACACACATTTACTCGGAATAAAAATACACAAATACAGATACAATATGGCGAAGACGGTAAATACAATATATCCACCGACAACACCGTCAACCACCACAAGTTTCCTCTTCAGAGCCGATGGATCAGCATCATGGCAAGTTGGCACAGCGCATCTTGTCGCTTCAGTTTCAGGACCGATGGAGGTCAGTAAACGTGATGAGGAACCTACACAAGCGGCATTGGAAGTTATTGTTAGACCTGATATTGGCGTTTCGTGTATGTTTAATTTTTTTTCATGTTTTATTCAGAATTTGCGATCTCTCAGATCAATTTGAGCTGAGAAACTGTTTTAACGGCTTGTTAATAAATATATGTAGCTGCAAGAGAGCAGTTTCTACAAGAACGGATACGAAAGGCGATTACTCCAGTGATAGTTTTAGATCTTAATCCACGAACATTAATCCAAATTGTCGTCCAGATAATAGAAGCTGGTGATGATAAAGCTCATGTAAGCTGTTTATGAATTTAGCCCTCTAGAGTGAAGGATTGAATTGGTACTAACACTACGATTTCCCCCTTCAGAACCGTATTGCATTATCTGCCGCAATAAACGCTACATATCTTGCACTTCTTGATGCCGGTATCCCATTACGATCTACAATTTCTGCATGTACAATTATTTACGTTTCGCCGTCCTCGCCTGCTGAATCACAATCAATAGCCATTGTTAATCCGGACAAGCGGCAGTTGGAAAAGCACAATGACGATATAGAATCAGTACATACTATTGCGTACGAGCTTACGACTGGCAAAATTGAGCGCCTGCTTTTATCGGAAAGCTCAGGGAAATTTAACCCGCAGAAACTATTTGAATGCTTTTCTATCGCGCAAAAGGTGTGCATTGAGGCCAATGGTGTTATTCGTGAAGTGGTTGCAAAAAGTGTGCAAAAGCACAACTCATGGCGCCAGTAAATTAGCTGATGTGCCAAATGGCGTTTTTAGAATGAAATTGTACGATAGTTGAAGAGTTAATTGAAAACACAAAAAAAAAAAAAAAAAAAGCTCGAAATCCCGCCCCTTAAACCCAGTTTGTCCATACAAAGCAATAAATTAGCAAATAATATCTATACCACACGAAGCTGCGATGCCTGGTCTTTGAGATGCTACACAAATAGAATACAATGATCTGCGTGCAATACACCGGGAACCTGACAATGACCTAGAAGGTCAAGTACAAAACACACATCATGGACGGTCCCGTGTAAATCCCAACCCAGAACATGATACTCCCAAACACTTTATTATCTCTAAAGAACTTTGATTTCGAAATCTGTACCAATGGGAGTTGACACATTTGTAAGAAAAGCAGGTATCCACGTAGTTTTTTGAAAATTACAAACATCAAGAGCTCATGAATGATCGAGGAAATAAAGAATGTGAAAACTATGAGTATATGTAGTTAGCAACGCTTTCACGGATTTTTGACAAATTCACAGATTGGATTGAACATACAAGTAGCAGCATGCTTCGACACTTTAAAAGCAGATATACTACTATGATACACATGCCGTAGCAAAAACAGATGCACAGGAACGTTCCATTCTCTCGCAAATTGATCCCATTGTACACAGTTCCACCACGCTCCATAAAATCTGCGATCGGCAAAACGCGTGAGCTCGGCAATTGCATTCAAAATTGCTTCCCAGATTAGGTACCATGTCAACAGATACATGAGCATAAAGGGCATCATGAGTTCGAGGAGAAGAAATGGATACTCGTATGCTTTATCTTTAGTTGAGAGCGAGCGTAGACTTAGCGCATGCATGACTATAGGATAGAAGTATTGCTCTGCAATTAGAATCATGAGGAAAAAAACACCAAAAATAGCGGCTACTTTCTCCAAAACGTAATTCCAGCGAATTTTATCCGTCCGTGGATATTCCAGTTCGTACACAAGTGTAGGCAACATCATGTAATCAAAAAAGTTAAAGAAAGTTACGTTGCAGGGATAATTTGTATGCGAACCAATCTTGGACCTCAATTCAACATGACAGAAATTGATCTCCTCAAGAAGCTGCTCTTCTTGCTCAATCTGACTTTCAGACAGCTTGCCATCTGCTGCTTCGCCACGAAGTCCCCGTAAAGCAGATTCAAAAGAAGCAAGGTTGTCTCTAAATACGGACAAGTTTCCGCAATAGAATGCGTACGAGTGCTGCTTCATGACCAAGACCAACGAGTGCAGACACAAATATACGCGACCAATCCATGGGTAGTCAGAGTGCATTGGCCACCAAAGGGCAAAAGCCATAAAAACAATCTCAAACAGAGAGACGAGGATACTCCCCGATTTATTCCAATACAGCCGGTGTTGGGCAATCAACTTTTGGAAGCCAACGTGTGCAAAGGAGAGAAGAAACAGAAACAGGTCAGTGAATGCGATCTTTGGGAGATCTCGCCAGAGAATGCCTACAATATGTGTTTGTAAGACATATCCAGTGTTACGATAGTTGAACACTGCAGTTCTGACGAATAATACAAAGGTACCCAGCCAGAAGAGTGTATAAAACCCAGCAAAGACCGAGGTCTTACTGGTTTCAGCCTCGAGGATTGTTGTGCTTGGTTGAAACTTGAGGTCAGCAAAACGAGGCCGCCGCTTCGGTTTGGCGGAGGAAACCTTTTCCAATCCATCAGATGTTGTCGTGGTGACGATCTTCTTTGTGATGTCTATGCTATGCTTCACGGTCGTTGTAGTCACCGCTGATACCTCTTGAGCGCTAGACTCCAGCCTGAGAGTTTCGCCATTGCGCTTGGAAGGTCTAGAGATGCTCAGAGTGGGATCAAAAGCGGAAGACTTTGAAGTGGATCCAGTTTCAAACGATTCGCGCACCGAATCGGGTGTCGTGATGGGCTGCTCGCCGTACTCGTAGTCGGTTCCATCATTGTCCTGCTTTGCGTCGGCCTCGATAGAGTCGTCGACGTGTTGAGCGCCTGAGTAAGTTGCCAATTCGTGGGACCTGTACCGGCGCAGGTTCTCCATCGAGTCCGAGGCGAATTGCTGCTCGGCGAAAGGGTGCTGATCAGGGCTGTTCGCGATGGCGGCGGCGGTGGCGGGTGCTGGCGGGGGCATTGCAGAGGGAAGATGAAGATGAAGATGAAGAGGAAAAAGAAAAGGAAGAGCGAGCAGAGGAGGAGTGTTTAGAATCTCGCACGTCGGATTGCCGGGCACCGAGAACGTTGCTTGATGAAGGTTATTTGGGCAGACGTCGGCCGAACATGCCCGTTCATAACGTCACACACCTTCTGCTTCGTGCGAACCTGCTTTGCTCAGCAATTATGTCATCTGCACGCATGTGGATTTGTAAGTGTCGCTTACTTAATAGGTTTGTATTTGTATGCAATTATTTGTTCGATGACCTAGTTTGAATTCTCGCTAAACCTTGAATTGGCTGTAAGCTTCGAGAGCGACATCCAAACTGCTGTTAAATTACTCTACTAAGCCATAACCAGCGCGATCTTGTTGTTTTGCTCGTATACCAAAATCGATTAAATTTCGGGGTAGACCACCAAAAAGTCGGTGTTTCGGCAGCTGCTGAAATCGTATTATTTTTCTACTCTATTGTTTGCCAGCGCACTGTTCCTAGCAGCCTTGTTTTCCTACTAAATGTATTAGAACATCGTCGAGTGACAAGGCGGATGCGTATCTAACTTTTAAGAAACCCTTCCAGTGGTCATACAGAATTAATACAGCACTGCAAACTGATATCTACTCACTGTTTGCAATCTCTTCTAAAATAGTTTTGAAACTACTCCATATTTCCTCGCCCTTTCCCTCGCCTAAAAGGCTATCAGCTGAAACAAAACTTACAGTCAGCTTTCCTCCCTTCACCGATGCCACACTGGTCTTCGCAGGGGGATTCGTAGTACCATATGGCTGCGAGAAGCCAAACGCGACAACGGCTTGCTCGCTACCCTCTGCAGCTCTGGGAAAGTCGCCTACTCCAACGTTCGAGACTTCAACGTCGGAACCAGGGCGCTCCTTCCCAACCTTCTCGCGAAACCACTCTTGAATCTTGCCATTCAGGAACTTGACCATAGCTCCCATATAAAGCAGTTTCACAGACACACCCGACTTTAATTGCTTACTCATATGCTCTGCGCGCTCCCAAGTGAATACAGTGTTGTTAGGTACGAGAATTGGGAGAGAAGCAACATAGGGTCCCATGAGAGTAGCCGTATCCGGTAACGCCGCGGATGGTGGAATAAATCGTCGAGCATTAATTGGGATTCCAATTTCCAAGTCTTCAGACTCAGGTAAATTCTTATTAAATGCAGCGCACAGAGCAGTCGCTATCAAGGCAGTCACAGTCGTATTATGCTTGCGAGACTGTTCAAGTAGTCTCGCTGACTGTTCAGGTGAAAGCATAAGAAGTTGCTGCCGTGCGTCAAGAATAGGATGAATGAAGGGTGGGTAGATCAATGGGTTCCGAGTAGATTTTGAGTGTAACCATTTGGGACCAAACTCTGCAGTAAGGGTCTTCAATATATATGTTATAGGTGGCTGCATTTTGACAAACTCTTCGAGGACCGGAGGGGGCACCACTGTTGATGGCACTCTCAAGAGTTTTAAGTCGATAGGATCAGGAGAGGTCGTAGATTTAAGGATTGCTGTTGACAGTTGCATGAGGAATATCTTTGCTGAAATTCCATCGAAAAGAGTATGCTCAAAAACAAAAAATAAGAATCTGTGATTGTAAACGACCAGTCTCCAGAGTGGAACGGTTTTTTTGCTGTGCTCAAGCTTCATTGCGTCGATTTCCTCAATAAATCTGCACAGTGATTCATGATCGTCTGCTCCTTCTCGGAAAATGACAATCTCGCTGAGATCGATCTCATCTAAAACGACAACCTTTTTGCTCTTTATCGGATCTGCAATCTTGTCGGAGATGAAAATAGTGCTGCAGAGAGCAGAATGATTGGGCACGATTTCGGCAACAGCAGCGTAGATTTCGGCCTCTTCAATTGCTTTTGCAAATTCAACCCATAGCGATACGCTGCGATAAAAATCAACCAGAGAGCGGCTAACAAAATACAGCTCGAGCAGGCCTGAGGAATATTCAAGTTAGCACTCTCCAGTCGCAACTACTCACCACCACCAGCTGCTTACTCAGAGGCCTCGAACGAGAAGCTTCGGTAGCGATCATTTATAATAAATTCACCTGGGGTGAATGGTGCAATCTTCAACAGAAGTTGTTGATTGAGGGTGCGGCGAACCTTTAAACTTATGTCACGGGCTCGCTCAAGACTGGCGATAACGAGGCCAGTCCGTATCCAGGTCCCATTTTAAGAAGATGACCAAATTAGGTTTGTTCGACTGAGGGCAGCTAAACCCTGATGTTCCTTCCTCTTGATATACTCCACACACTGAACTCCCGCTGTTTATAACAGGAAAGCGTGGACGTAGCCAACAGACCATCTGCAATAGGCTCTTTGTTTCAGTACATTATGGCGCATGTAATTCCACAAAACAAATGCTTTAGCAAGCCAAAGCTCAGCTGGATATACGTTTTGACCTCGATGGTGCGCTCGTAAAGCATACCTATGTGCTATTTTCCTTCTAGCTGCTTGTAAATCTACACCATGTATGCAAACAACATGCAGTACTATCAATGCACAGTTTGGTAATAGCCTCGGATCACATAACTGCCGTAGCGCAGAAAATGTTACAGGTTATGGAGTTTGTAGTATTGGCGTTTAATCGGTAGTCGATGGTTACAGTACAGTTTGATATTGATATATCAAAGCGCCACTGATAATGATACTGTTATTGCTTGTTTTATACCCTCATTAACAGCACCGCTTGCCCAAGCTGGTAACAGCGACATTTTCTAACAGACCGTCGACGCAGTAACTGGCCAGTACGCTGAAATACCGAATTCTACTAAGGCACTAAACTTACTTATGTTCTGGTCAAGTTAGTGTTCTTCATACCTAATTGGGTTAGCTCCTGTTTTCTCACGACGCGTCGAGTCGCCGCATCAACCCGTGCACAAAGCTCGGAATTTTTAAGCCCAGACATCAGAAAGAGATGCTATACGGTTGGCGTTTTTTTTAAAAAAAAAGACGCTATAGAGTACAGATGAACGGCTTATTCTTTCATTCCGCCAGGCGCCGAACTTTGTACTTTAGATTAGCCGTCACTTAAAAGATTTTTGTGCCTTCTTAACACTCTAAAGCAAGTTTGTTAGTCCATCAATTATTTGAACCAAGAGCTAAATTATCACCCAAGTACGCCTAAAGTTGGAAAACTATGGAGCTAACGATGGCAAGCTTTCAAAGCAGAGACTGGCCTGGTATAGTACAACGGTTTTGTTCTGTTTTGCGTCTTGGGCAACATCATCATTCTATTTACCCGTAGTTTTATTACATCAGAGCATGGCGCCTACGAGGCATTGACAAGCAAGAGCAGCCAGAGACTTTTATTACTGTTCAAGATGATATACCGCCCTGTTTAGACGTACCTCCGCTTATCCATAGTGGCTGACGACGAATGCTAAAAATTTTATTTTAGGAGCTGCATCTACTAAAGTCATAGCCTCTAAATACCATAGAATCAGTCTGCACTGCTTTCTGTATGGATTTGACAGTCATTAGCCAGTTTAGTCCAAAAGTGCACTGATAGTTTCATTTTGTACTGCTTCCTATTGATAAGCAAAGATGCGGTATTGAATTTTTACGAAATGGACGTAGTCAGGCATAAGAGATGTAGGCCAATTCGGATGGCAGTAAACACTTACAGCATACTGTGTGATATCGGACAAATACCTTTAAACAACAGTTTGGGCAAAGGTAGTATGTAAATCATCGAACAAAACTACTTTGTAACATCAAACATATTTTATAAACTTTATTACGTTTTCTGAAGACACATTGAGATAGGCGAAGCAAACAGTTTATACTCGCGCTGAGAGTTCTTGCTAAGCTGCACATACCTACAGGTCTGAAACTTTTTATATAACATTTCCAAAATGCCAAAGCACTGAAACACACAGAGTTTGTGCCTAGGCAATTTCGGTAAGCTTCAAAGTGATCGCGCAGTCTGAATTTTCCGGAGCTTTAAAGGATAACATCTAGACCGATATCGTAGCAGAGCCGCGGGCAGGGCTTAACAAGCAAGCTCTCGCGTGACGTACAAGTGACACTCTACGTTTGTTAATTATAAGTCGACTACGCCAATGAAAACCCTATGAACAACATGGCGTTGAATTACATGATTGCCAAATTAACGCCCTCGGTAAACTAAATCGCTGATTTGTAATTAGTCTGAGGAGACGCTCGATGATGGGTGTTCGGCTGTGGTTGCCTTTGGAGCCGACTGTCGCGACTAGTAGTTTAGCAGTTCCGGTATACAGTAAACAGGATACATCACGATGCAGCGCGTAATTATCGCTGCTGGAAACGTAAAAAGGCCGGACAGTTCAGTTATATAATCATCGCAGTAGCACTGCACCACTCACCGGGGTCGTGGCGCTGTGTTGATATTAAACGAGGCGCACAATGCGGGATTGTGGATCCTTGATATAGCGGCAAGACGGCGCCGCGGGCTAATCATGCCAAAATGCAGGCCCATGAAGACGCTGAGAAAGTGGAAAAAGAGGGCAGCGAGCGAGATGTCCGCCGAGGCAGTCCAATCCAGCCAGATGCCGCGACGGTCCCAAATTTATCAGCGAAGTACAGCATTTGGTTGGTACAAATACTCGCGGGGGCAGTGATCGTGCGCTAAGGGGGGGGGGGGGGGGCCCGCGCCCCACCACCACCATCAATTAGCACCGAATTGGGCAAGTAATCATCAATGCTAGGCAAACTGCTGAACAGCAAGGGACCCACGGATGCCCTGGACCCTCGATTCTCGCGATTAGTGCGCATCCCCGCAGCGTAGTTAGTCATCTCGCTATTTCACCAGAAGCGCATCACCTGTTGTGACTGGCCGCTTTTACTTCGGATGGGGGCATAAACACACGTTAATGCCGACCCAGAGGTAATGTCCGAACTATACTTTTAACCTTCTGACAATGCATGCGCCACTTGTATAAACCGATTATGATAGATAGATTATTGATAGAGATACGATATAATACATAGGAGCATCCTCTAGTATAAAACAAATGCCAATAGTTAAAAAAAAAATTGCGCAAAACAAAAAAAAAATGAATGTCGTTAAATAAAAGAAAAAACCAAAAAAAAAAAAATGTTATAGACATGAACGCGCCAAAAAGAGTGTGCCTGTGCCCCAGATAAACGTGATAAAAATTAATGAAAAAAGAAAAACGAAAAGAAGAGAAAAATAAGAAGTAAAACACCCAAAAGAAATAGGAAAAGCATAGGCTAAATATAATAAAAAAAACTCCTCATAATCGCATTTTGAAGCTCGAAATAGAAAGTACAGATTTACACTCAGCACCAATAGCAACAGTATATATGCTGTATAGTACGGAACAATCTTCAACCTTCTCATTGGACAAGAACTCGCTCGCGCACAATAAATTGGTCGCCCTTTGACATGAGCATCTTGTCACCCCAAGATGCATTCGCAGGTAATGTGTAAAGGCATCGTACAGCGTATCGTAGGCGCGAGCTGTGTGAGGCACTAGGTGCCGGGGGAGCCCATTTTGCGTCCTCCGAGTCGTCTATCTCGTCATCGTAAGTAGTGAATGAGCGCGGAACAGATCCTATGACTGCCCGAGTGAGGAATCGCGACTGAGAGGTAGGTGAGGTCGAGACTTCCGGCAAAAGGGTCGACGGCAAAGATCCCGAAGCATATGCGGCCCCGCATAAATCAGAATCTTGCTCCTGTTCGTGGTCAAGGTCATGGTATTCGTCTGCCGAGTCGTCGTTCACTGAGTTAGAGCGGTTGTGGCAGCCAGTGGAGGCAGCTCCAGAGGCAGACGATCTGCGGTAGTAGAGATCATCATCGTCTTCCTCTTCTTCTCCCTCATGGACCGAGGAATGATTAACCTCGGTGTTTGGAGCAGCATCATGCTCATCAAGCTCCGAAAGGGGAAGCACCGAAGATCCTGCAAAAAGAGACGAGCGACGAGGGGGAGGGGCTGCAGAAGCGGCGGAAAACGACCCGGTCGAGACCGCAGGTTCCGACTCACGCCTCGCAGAGTGCGAAGAAGGATGGCGAGCGGAGGGCAATACTCTGCGACGTCGGCGCGACGGAATAGACCGGAACCGAGGAATAGTGCGTTCGTCAAGAGGCAGAGCAAGGTCGCAGGCGGCCTGCATGGCAGCGGTCCACTCGACGCAGTCCTTGGCATCCGCGCATAGGAGTAGGAATTGCTGGCCCTCAGCGCGAACGCGGATCACGTTTGCTTTCTTTTTGTAGTCTGTAGCGAGACCGATCTGGGCATACTGCAAAGTGTAGGAGCGAAGAAGCCGCGAAGGTGTAAAGGTCTCGGCAGGAAGGCCGAGTATTGCTTCTGGAGAGAAGTCGCTCGAGGAAGCGGAGGAGGAGGAAGAGGAGGGGGAAAGCGACGCCTCGGAAGAGGACGCCGAGCTCGGGGTGAGCGGGAAGCAGAAAGGGTCAATAATATCTGACCGGACGAGGGTCGTGTTTGAGGTGGAGGAAGAGCGCAGGCGGGGAAGGGGCAGCTCGGCGAGGGAGGCGAGGATAGAGGGGGTCGAGGAGACGGAGGAAGCGGAGGCAGAGCGCCAGGGTCTTGCGCGGGTTGTAGACTGTACCGGCGCGGAAGTCGCAGGCGGGTGCACAGTTGCCGGAGCCTTAAACACCTGGAGCTGCGTATTGTTGAGGACGACGATTACTGTGGCCCATGAGCGGACCGGGGCGGCCTCGAGGGGAGAAAGCAGCTCCATCTTGCGGGAGAGCACTGCCGCGCGCACGAGAGTCGCGGAGTATGGCGGCAGCGGCTCCTTGCCCTCTTCGTCGCGGGGCGCAACCGGGAAGCGTGCAGGCGGCAGAGCGGGCTCTTCGTCAGGCGGATACTCTGGCGGAGGGGGCATCAGGGGCGCTGAGAGGGTGCGGTAGAAGGGCTGCTGGAGGGCCGGGAGATGCTGGTGGTGCTGCGGCTGGGGCACGGGCGGGGCGGGTTGCCGCTGATGCTGCTGCTGCTGCTGCTGCTGCTGCTCAGGGCGAGGCTCCGAGGCCGAGCGCGAACGAAGGCCGCGGAGAAAGGCCATTTCGGAGGCGGTGTTTGCGGGTGGGAAAGATGGAGCGAGGAAGTAGCAAAAGGTGGTGGGGAGGGAAGAGGAAGATACGACAACGTGCAAGATAGCAGCTAATCGCACCGCGGCGCCGAGGACAATAAAGACTAAAACGGGCCTGCAAATCAATGGCAAACTTCGTTTACTTTTACTATGCTTAAAATGTCTCCGGGTTTTATTGTTTTTTGTGTCTGTTTTATTTGTAAATTTTTATTCGTTCTTGTCGTCGGCACTTCTATTTACATTCCTGCTCGTCCGTTCGCGGCATCGCCAAACACCACTCCTTTACGGCCAAGCACTATCCCAATTCAACTTGCTCCACTTGCTTTGCCCTTAATGCTATTACGCCCACTATTTCCCGACCCTCTCCTTCCCAGTCCCAGCCTCATACGCCACTGAGGTATTGCGCATAACTCGGCAACCCCGGAACTATGAGCACGTGACCGTATCTATGACGTCAGCAATAAGCTGGGATCTACCACTGCGCGCAAATCCTCGAGAAACCGCTCCTCGTATTGCTCCGGGTCCACCTGCGCAAAGTCCTCTTCAAACACACTTGGTTTCTCGCGGTGGTGCTGCGCGTCAATGAATTCTTGTGCGCTGTCATCAGTGTGATCGGCGCAGTGGGCCGCAGCTAGATGCCGCTCGTAGTCGTAATGCCGTGCAAATCGATACTCGCAATGTTCACACGCGATATTTCTGCTCTGCTCGTATCCCATGCCTGTAAGCCTTTCGATGATCCCGCTACCAGTTTCTGCAATTCGTCGTCGCTTCCGCGCTCGAAACCGTGCGTCCTCGTGGTTTGGGTCGTGAGTGCGCAAATGCGCTGACAAAAGTCGCTTGTGTCCAAACGCTCGGTCGCATCCCTCTTCTGTGCACGCAAATGGCTTCTTGCCTTCATGCACAGTCCCGACATGCACAGTTAATGCATGTTTCCGTGTGAATCCACGATCGCAGAAATCACACATAAACTTGCGTCTCTCTTCAAGAGTCTCGGTGTGTACTCTCATGTGCTGTCTAAGGATCCCAGGCTTTGCAAACTCCAGTCCGCATTCAGGGCATATAGCTCGATGGTCAGTTTTAATGTGTTTCTGTAATGCAGACCATGTATGGAATCGCTGCTCGCAAGCTATCACAACAGTATCTTCCTTTCCGAAACTGTCACTATTCTCTGTAGCCATTACCATCGGTCGCTCGCAAAGATATCGGGCTTGCTCTGAATGGTCACGTTCTTGGTGGATCTTCAGTCTTGAATTTTGCCCAAAAGACCTTTCACAGCCCTCTACCGAGCATATAAATGGTTTTGTATGAGTATGAACGTCAGAAATATGCTTCCGTAATTGTGTTTGTTTGTGGAAGGCTTCCGTGCAACCATCGTAGCCTGTACATTGATATGGCGAGCTTTTCTCATGGGTGAGCATATGTCTTTTCAGATGCTGGTTAGTATTGAATCCATGGCCACAGATCGAGCATGCATATCTCCTTTCCGACCGGTGACTAGATTCGTGTGCTTTGAGATGTGAGTCGCGTAGAAAACTTTTATTGCAGCCTTCGAATGTGCACGCGAACGGTCTTTCTCCAGTATGAGACCGAATATGCTCTTCAAGTCGGCAAGGACGAGTAAATGACTTTCCACAGCCATCATACGCACAATGATAGCACTTTGGCCGAGGTCTGCTACGGCCTATGGCTGACAGCGTCTCAAGCTCGACACCTTCATCATCGCCGTCGTAGCTCTCATCATTGGATTCCGCCTCGTCCTCCTGTTCGCCGCTCTCTGGGAGGTAAATATCTTCTCTCACAAAATCACCACCGCTAAATAGGTACTCCTTTGATATATTTACAGGCAGTGTCGCAGGCTGAGCAATTATTGGGGTGCTGAGCTGTAGAGCCATGACTTGCTCGCCGTGGCTGTTGTTCATCCGGCGTCAAATTTTCTGGCTGGGAGAATAAATAGTGAACTTTTTGCGGGCTCACAACTTCACAAATTGTGCCACCCTAATTGAAATTCTTCATTGGTTTTCTTGAGTAAAATCTCTCGACTTTTTGGTCCTCAATGTCTGTATTCAATATAATGTGCAGATAGCTCTTTATATAAATCTGTTGTCATTTTTTAAATTTGCTTACAATACTTACCTCATACAAACACAATACTAAGTCAAGTGCCGATTATATATGACTGTATAATTATATAATCAGTTAATTTATGTCTTTTGAGGGTTTGGTGCTTTTAAAGTTCAGATCTTTTTTTCACCTTTGAACCACAAAGTTGTCAATACAGCTGATATAGCTGTATCTAGTTATCACTCTTCCATAAAACACATACAATGTCTGATTTCGGTGACGACGACGGGGAGGCGTATGTTTTGATTTCCTTTTATATATTTACCGCAGTTAATTAGTATGGTCATCTAATATTCGTCCAGCTACAATGACGGATTTGAGAATGCCTACGATGAGTTTGACGAGGATGCCGCCGAATTCTCTGGTAACGAGGATGAGGCTGTTGTAGACGATGAAACGCGTGTCAATGGTACAGATGGTTCAAAAGTCAATGGTGGAGCAAATGGTGTTGATGATGAACTTGACGGTGCCAATATCGTGGCCATCAATCAGCAGAATCAAACCATTCGCAAGAAAACTCAGCGCGAGCTTGCGATTCCAAAGGAAAAGCGCACAACAACTCCTTATATGACAAAATATGAGCGTGCTAGAATACTGGGTACTAGAGCTTTACAGATCAGTATGAATGCTCCTGTATTAGTCGATCTTGAAGGAGAAACTGATCCGTTGCAAATTGCCATGAAAGAGCTCGCGCAGAAAAAAATTCCACTTATTATTAGACGATATTTGCCAGATGGCAGTTATGAGGACTGGGGAAGTGATGAACTTATTGTTGAGAACTGAACGTGAACTCCTGAAGGTTTTCTCAAAAAAATTGAAGAACGATAGATTAAACTTGTATATTGCTATTGATTTGGTGTTTAGATTCAAATTTTTGAGGGTTTGAATGATTTTTATTTTTGGCGTTTCTGCATTCGATTTTTAATATTATTTTTAATGTTTAAAAATGTATTATTCAAAACATGTATTATTTATTTTATAAAACGCAGGTCGCATATATAAACACAATCGTAAACGCCAAATATACCTAGCCAATTTTCATTCCAAAAATTTAAATTATAATCGACTGAGCGAGCTCCTTATACATCAACCGTTCCTTTCCCATGCTAAACTTGATAAATGGCTTAAAGCACTTATCAATTTCCTCAGCCTGCAACCCACTTTCCATCAGTGCCTCTCGTAGAGCTTCCACATCTGCGGCCCCGTTATCGTCGTCATCGAATGCGCTAAAAGCATTGGTAAGTTCCTCCTTGGTTGCGAAACGCGACAAAATACCAGACATTGCAGTTAGGTAGACAGGAAATTGCAACGGAGAGGGCATACTTGACATCATAGAGTCAAGCATTTTAGAGCTAGGCATTTGTCCTGCAACATGCGTTAACAATTGACTTCACAAGTAGCCTTGCAGCTTATAAATATTTCAGTGATAGCGCACCTAATGAAGTGAGCATTTGCTCCAAATCACCCCGACTGATCACTCCATCTCGGTCACTATCTAGCATAGTAAACGACTCTTTAACCTGATTGATTTGCGCTTGACTAATCTGCGTAAATACGCCGGAAGTGACCCTCTGACCGTTACTTCGCGCTGGCGCTCCAGTAATCTCAGGTGTCTCGGTATTACGCGCGATTCGCGGCTTCGCAGTGAACGCGGATGCCTATAATTTTAATTCGAATATGTATTAGCATAATTGCCAAAACACGCTCCAGTATAAAGAAGTGGAACTCACCATTTTCTGCGGAAATGTGAAAGCCAGGCGCGATTGATTTCTGCTCTCGACGCGAGATGGATGGTTTGTTTATTATTGACCTAAGTAGAAGCACAGCGTTTCGTGTCTGCCATATCTGTCAAGTGCTTAGAAGCTAATAAGGGGCTTAAATAGTAGTCTCTGGGTTTTGCGTGCGGCGCGTTGTCGGGACAACATAGGCGTTGTTTACTATTCATTTTAAAAAACAAACGAATTTCTTACGTCAACAGTCCGAATCATAATTCCCATCTCCGTGCGCGCCTCGCTCTTTGCCCTCTAATCCCACCTTATACCTCACCTCAAAACGCCGGCAGTCTCTATTGCCTACTCTTTGTTTTTATTTTCGGCAAAAACAATAAAGAGAGTGCAGAGTGTATAGTTCGGTAATCTGAGGAGCAGTATAACACCTACAAAATGTCAACAAATAGGCAGTCACAACTGCTTTCGATGAAGCAGCGCTCAAACAGCATGCGCCCACCTTCAAGTGTACCTCTTTCTTCAATCTCTTCTGGTAGACTTAATCGCAGTTCAGAAATCATGCCATCATCAGCTCGTGCGCCGTCACCGGCTTTGGGCGTTAAGCCAACTTCTCGTCGCAGTAATGCCGAGAACGCGGCCTCTGCTGGCAGTAATGCAATGACAAAAAGGAAAGAGCAGCAACAGTCAAGCTCGCGTCCTAGCTCTCGATCATCAAACTCTTCTGATGTTGCTCGTCCTTCAAAGGCTAATCAGTCTGATTCCGAAGCAGCGAACAAAGAAACCAATATCCACGTTGTTGTTCGCTGTCGTGGACGCAATGATCGTGAAGTGCGCGAAAATTCCGGTGTTGTAGTTGACGTTCATTCCTCTCGTGAAGTTACGATTCAGACCGGACCTGTCGCGTTGTCTAACAAAACCTATTCTTTTGATCATGTCTTTGGTGCTGAAGCCGATCAAAGTATGGTCTATGATCAAGTTGTTAGCCCAATTTTAGAAGAGGCTTTAAGTGGATATAATTGCACAATTTTTGCTTACGGTCAGACTGGAACTGGAAAAACTTATACTATGTCTGGTGATGTTTCTGATAACTACGGCACTTTTGCGCATGACGCTGGTATCATTCCACGAGTGTTGTACCGCATGTTCTTATCTCTCGAAGCGGAACAGTCAGAATATTCCGTAAAATGCTCCTTTATTGAACTCTACAATGAAGAGCTGCGTGATCTGATCTCAAAGGATGATGAGCGTAAGGTTAAGATTTTTGAAGATACTACTAAGAAAGGTATTATCATTCAAGGTATGGAAGAAGCATTCATCAAGAATGCAACTGATGGTCTCAAACTTTTACAAGATGGCTCTCACAAACGTCAAGTGGCGGCCACAAAGTGCAACGATCTTTCATCTCGCTCGCATACTGTTTTCACAATAACTGTTCATGTCAAAGAAGTTTCAAGTAATGGCGAGGAGTACTTGCGTATTGGCAAGCTTAATCTTGTCGATTTAGCCGGATCTGAAAATATCAGTCGCTCAGGAGCTGAGAATAAGCGTGCTAGAGAGGCTGGAATGATTAATCAAAGTCTCCTCACTCTCGGCCGTGTGATTAATGCACTTGTTGATCGATCTTCGCATATTCCTTACCGTGAATCAAAGCTTACTCGATTGCTTCAAGACTCTTTGGGTGGTCGAACAAAGACGTGTATCATTGCTACTGTCAGTCCGGCAAAAATGAACATGGAAGAGACAATCAGCACTTTGGATTATGCTAGCCGAGCCAAAAACATTCGCAATAAGCCACAGCTCAATCAAGTTATGTCGAAAAAGACTTTAATAAAAGAATACGTTTTAGAGATTGAGAGACTCAAGGCAGATTTGGTTGCCTGTAGACAAAAGAACGGTGTATACATTACGCAAGAGTCTTATCAGGATATTACTGAAGAAAGTGAGAGTCGCCGGATTTTAGTTGAAGAACAGAAGCGTAAAATTGAGGTCATGGAGACGCAGCTCAAGAGTGCGCGCGATCAGTTCGAACAGGCTATGAAGGCGTCTTTGGAGACTAGAAAAGAGCTCGATCTGGTATCGGTAAGTAGTTTGATAAGATTACTGTTACAGCCAAATATTTCTAACACTCAGACCTTATTTCATCATAGAATGACCTTTCTCGGACCCAGACTTCGCTGGATATGACTGAGCGTGACTTGGTTGCAACAAAGCAGAGTCTTAATGAAGAAATGAATCTACGACACGCTTATGAAGCAACTGAGCTTGAGCTCAGACAGACAGCTGAGAGCTTAATGTCGACAGTTAATCAGGCTGCCGCTGACATCATGCTGCTTCGCGGCACAATTGAGCGTAAAAGTGATCTTGCGGATGCAAACTTACAGGTATTTGCAAATTCACAGAAGCTTGTTTATGATGCCTCACGACAATTCGAGACTCGTGCGTCTCAATTCGGAGACATGCAAGCAAAATACTTTGAAAGTTCAAGCGACAAGGTTCGAAGTATGCTAGTCACAGAGACATCTAAGCTAGGAGGAGTATATAAGATGATTGAAGAGCAATTGGGGTTCTTTGATGAGCAGCAAGGCGCTCTTCAAGAGTTAATGGGATCGTCAAAGAGTGAGATGAATCAAGTTTTGGAAAACATCAAGGTTTTAAGGGAAGATATAAAGAGCAAAGTCGGTGAAGGGCTCGAAGGGCTTAACAACGCGACGGAAAAAATTTCTCAGGAATTGATGAATCAGATTGAAATATTCCAGAATCAGGTGAGCGACAGAATTTTCCCGGAGAGTTTTGTTATTATTATATACTGACGGCAATTTACTTATAGACATCAATGGCATATAACCAACTTGGACGCGAGTTCAAGGGTATGTTTGACGAATTCAATAAGCGTCTTCACACACAGCGGGATGAACTCGTTACGATTCATACTGCTATGGCCGCTAGCAGTGAAGGAGTCATAACTGATATCGATGCTCACAGTATCAAATTAAAGCAGATTGCAGAACAAGAAAAGAAGAAGGCTGAAGAAGAGCGCAAGATGATAATAGAACAGGTTACGGCGATGTTGAATGCTGCTGGAGAATCTCAGAACCATCGATTGGATAAGAGCGTGGACGAACTCTGTGAAGAACTTACAGGCACCAAACTTGCTCTTACAAAGGCTGGACAGGGTTTTGTTACGGGTGGAACTGATTGGATGGCTAAGCAGAAGGAGTTTCAAAAGTCAATCACGCAGGATAAGGAGCACATCAAGCAAACAATTGTGGAAGCTTATCATGCGTCAGAGCAATATGGCGAAGAGCTCCAGCAGAGTACGCGAGCAATTCACTCTGAAGCGGTTCAAATCGTGGCATCGCAGAAAGAAAATCTTGCGCAGCAAATGCTAGCCTTGGACGGCTTCGTCAGTGGGGCTAGAGCACAGAATGAGACGCATCATGCAGGATATGAGGTTTCGATACAGACGCTCAAGAGTGGAATTCATGACGGTTTGAAAAATGCTAATATGGCTATTGAAGACGCCGGCCGTGGCTTACATGTGTATGTGGACGAGACTCTACGCGTGACTGAAGCTGCTAAACAAGGAGTTTTTAAGAACAAAGCGGAAAGCATTTCCGAGTTCACTGGACTGCGCGATACAGTCTTAAATCAGCATTTTGCTGGATATTCTCCAAGCGGTAGTACACCTAAGAAAGAGAAGGCGTATCCAGTACCACAGAGTTTACCGAAAACGGTTCGGAAGACAGATGTAACGAATGAGAATATGTCTCCTAGTGTACAGCAGCAGATGACAAGACCATCGATGTTGCCTAGAGTATCATCGGAATCACGACCATCGATTTAATTGGGAAAGTATTTGATATTTGCTTTATTTTTTTATGTGTAATACCCGAGTTTTGTTGTTTACCAATACAGTATGTACGTGCGTGTGAAGATAGATTACAGAGGTGTAATAAATTCTCTATATATTCTTTCATAGTCGGCGAAAGTAGTATTAGTGCGTAGGCAGAAACATTAAAGCGTAAAGTACAAAGTAGAATAAAATTACAGCATAGAAAATGCCACGAAATAATATATCTAGGCAGAAGCATCTGGCTATTCTTCATCGTAGTCGTTTGCGATACGTGCGACATATTTCTGCGGGACGAGATCTTCATGCGACGACGAGGATAGCGAAGCAGAAATATTTTTCTCAGCAGAATGGTCACTGTTGCCATTATCAATAACATCTAATCTAGCAACAGATTCTGCGAGTTCTTCACGTACATCAGACTCTAGTCGCTGAATTTTATGATCTGATTCTGAAGAATGCATGTATTCATGATTTTCAGGTAATTCTGTAGCAAACATTGGTTGGTCTTCCTCTTCCTCTTCCTCTTCCTCTTCCTCTTCTTTCACTTCGTCTTCATCTTCTTGTTCGCTTTGACTTTCGCTTTCGCTTGTTGAAGATACTGTTGACGATCTTTGTGGAGAATAAATTTGGTTTTCAGTAAACCTTTCTTCATAGTCTGTAGTGGTAATAGCTGAAACGGGGTGTTCAGGTGGAGAAAGGGAATTATGAGAAAGAGGAGTTTGTGAATATATTACATTTCCTGATCGTAAAGCCGTGACAGAATCATGCATATCTTGAGCTTCAAGATGGAAAGTTGAAGATGAATGAGAAGCAAGGTCGTTATTAGGTGGTGGAGTATTTAAAGGCGATGGTGAATGTATTGAATTTCCGTATTTTCCGATTTCTGATTGAAGTCGTGAAAGTGTGTTGAGATATAACTCAGGTGGTGACTGTTCAATCAGATTTTGTAAATTTGAATTTCTAAACAAGGAAAAATCTGTTAGCTTTGTATAAAATATTAAAAATTGAAGAGAAGGAAAGTAATAGAGTCTGAATATGCAGCGCTAAATAGACTTAGGTGGAATCGTACGTTTGGTTATATAAATCAGCATATAAAAGTGAACTTGTAAGTTGAGATTCAGCTAATAACCCACTATCGTGCAATGCAGTCTTTTTCAAAAGATTACTTGTAATTTGAAAATTCTCACCACTAGAACTAATTCCTTCAACTGTCAACATCTTCCCGATATCACTACCTCCACGACCTAAGGCTGCTGAAGAGTTGCCTGCGGAAGTGGTGGACCGCATGGCAAGGTTGGAGGATTCGACTTTGGTGACTTGCCAGTCTGGAGATAGCGATGATGCGCCGAGAATTGTCTTTGCGTCATCTGCAAAATCCACTATTATAACTCTTGAATTTTTCGGATGCTTTTGTGCTTGTTGTTGTTGTTGTTGTTGTTGTTGTTGTTGTTGTTGTTGTTGTTGTTGTTGT
>JAKTPV010000098.1:0-45613 GCA_030556335.1 Myxozyma vanderwaltii | reverse complement strand
ACTTACCAGCCCTCAATGTCATCAAGCAGACACCTGTCCGATTGGCATGTGTTCTCGCAAGAACCAACATCTAACCCCTATTATCCTATCAATGCAAGGCTTTTAAAGAAGCTAGCACACCCTCACACGACAACATCTCAAGGGAAGAACCATGAATTATTTGTCAGTTTGGGATGCAAGGTGCTATGATCAGGACTTGCAGCCATATGAAGATGCTGCGTAGCTTTACGCATATGCTATCCTCTGGCTTCTTCGCAATACTTTTCGACAAATGCATTTAATAGGATGGGGTTCGACGTCCATGCATCAGGACAGGCCGGTAGTGGTTTCAAATCGGGCTGGCAGTCCCATGACTGCGGCCAAAGACGTTGATCCGCGTGGAATCGCACAAAAGACTGCCGTAGAGCCGTAGACGCGTTGCTCTCAAAAATATTGCAAATGCGCGTGCTAGCAGAGATGGTGATTGGATGTGAAGTTTAGGGCAGTAGCAGGGGCAGTGTGCGATTTCCAACGAAGGAGAACAGGGGGGCGCGTCCAAAGTCGACAGGATGTGGAGGATGTAATAATTACTGCAGTCTAGATATTGAGATTAATCATCTCTCATTAAACGCGTCGATGGTGACTTACAGTTCAAGTCGACTGAGGATCGCTTACGCGTGACAAAGTCTAGCTGCCAGTATGGAGTAGGCACATTTTCAGAAATGTCACAAATAAAGCTAGACTAGGCTGAGGGTAAGAGAGAGCTTGCTTGATCTCATATTGAGTCAAACTATATAAAAGGAAAACAAAAGGGGAGAGAAGGGAGAGGGCGGGAATGGCCCGTTTTATAGGCATTCGGGCGGGCGTTGATGGAAATGATCACGGGGGACGGGCGTGTACTTCACACCCGATTAGGACTAGTGCAATATTTAAAGTGACCGGTGCGCTCGCAGCGGTACTCCCCGCACAGCTCAAGGAGCATAGAATTTCAATAATGAAACATACTAGAATACAAAATAAAACACAAATCATGTTTATATAATGATTTAGTAAATTCTGTCATGGTTTTAGGCAAGTCTATTGGTAGGAGCAGTCTGCAGTTGCCGGCAGAGATCGCACATACATCGTATACACTTCTGCCCCCAACGCTCGCTTAATCCTGGCTCTTTGACATTTACACAATGGCACTAAACCGCATTGTTCCTGAATATCTTTCAAAAAAAAAGCCACTTAATGGTGTTAGATTAAATCCTTATTTTTGCTTACGGAATCTCCATTTATTGATAAATCGCCAACTAAGCACCATACCGACCTCCAGCAATGACAAAAGCGTCGGTCGTGTCTGACGGGTGGGAAAATCACATGCAAAATGACTGTAAACCTTCGCTCGACCACAACAAACCTGTTGCCAGGGCAACCGTGCTCATTCACGCGTTTGGCCTTGAATTTTTCATAACTGTTACGCGTTCTCGTTTTGTTATCAAATGCTACCTTCTTTTGCGTTAGACCAGTTTCCCAGTAAAACATAGACCAACTTTTTTGTAGCCGCTTTCAATCAGCATAGGCAAACTGGACATCAAGCATTGCCTCCTGACGACGCCTACCCCCTAAGCCATCCAAAAAAAAAATTGCAACACCTATGATTCCAGCGTGGTCTCCCACCGCAGTACTAAATAGGCCCAAACAGGGTTGACAAGGCTAGATCGAACGGGTTAGAGTACTTTCCTATTGGTATGGTCGCAACTTGACAAGTTATGATTTTTCTTGACCATGAAATAGCTCTTTAGATATCGTGATTTACCCGGCTTTAAATCAAAACATCATGTTGTAGAAACACTAAATAGAATGACTGTTCGCATTGTGATTTTTAATATTATTACTATAGATGTATACAGTTTTAGTTATCTAAAAAATATGTTTACAGCCAATATACATAATAATAATAATATTGCATTGATAGATACACAACACAATTCAATGTCAATACAAATACAAAAGACCATTTTTCCACAATAACCTATTTACACTGAACTAAAAGTATCATAGTATCCAGGATAACCACCATTAATACGGCTGTCCACGATATGAAGGTGGTTGTTGCTGTTGCCCCGTTTGACTTTGTTGATTCTGCTGCGCCAAAGCACCGAGTAAATATTGTGTAAGAGCATTCGCCGGCATTCCCGGTATTTGCGGCGACTGTAGAGGTATTTGAGGAGCGCTCATTTTCTGTTTAGTACGAGCAACGATTTCGGCACCTACAGCTGCATCGACTGCGAGATATTCTGTAAATAAAGCAAATAGTTGAGTCAGCTTACATTCCCGTTCCACATTGCGTCTTCATTAAACAGATACTAACCATCAAATTTAACCATGGTAGAAGCTGGCATTCGTTCAAATACTTGAAGTGAGATCTTTGATTGATCTTGCAACTCGAGATTTAAAAATACAACACCATGAACACCTTCGACAATCATTTGTCGAATAGCGGCTGACATCGAAAGCCGAGGAGATACATCCATGACATCGACTCTGATAAAGCGATCTTCGAATGCCTTGCGCACGTACCAGATGAAATTTCTACAATTTCCCAACATAGAACTTAATAAACTGACAGTTTGTAGAAAACTAAATAAGGGAATGAAGTACATACCGGTCAAGGTTCTCGGTAACAAAAATTTGGCACTCGGGTACATCATCCGGTCTTCTGGTCGACATATGCCAGTCCTCCGTCGGTAACGGCGACGGAGAACGTCCCCGACGATGTCCCGGGGGCGAGCGGTCGCGGTAGCCACCACGTTCCAGCCTTCGTCGCGGAGGTGAGCGCTCACGGGTTAATCTACTGCCGTAGTCATTAGAACCGATATATGAGCCGTAACCACCGCCACCATATGCATCAGACCCGCCTCGTCGAGGTGGAGAAATGGACCTTCTTGATCGATCTCCTCGAGCAGCTCTTTCTTTTCGGCTTGTTTGCGTTTTCGATATTTCCAAATCTATCACAGTGAAAAAAAAGAGATTTAGTTAATTTAGACAAACCACTGGGCACAAAAAAATCCAATACGTACGAGCTTTCCGCCCATTGATAAAAACATCTTGCTCGGCACCAATAGCTCTGTTACAATCCTCAGCATGTTCGAATTGCACAAAACCATAAGATTGCTTCATTGAGATCTGAGCAAGGCGACCAAATTTCGAGAAAATCTTATATATGTGTCTCTTTTCGAGAGTATCGGTAGCTAGATTGCCTGTTTATGCAATTGTTAGCGTACATTTTTTGAAAAAACGCTGGAATAAATAAAGAGAATATACCGATAAACAATCTTGCACCAGGAGGAAATCGATCCCAATCGGCTCTTGACACACAGTCGGCTTCATATTTCAGAAATTTCTCAAACTCGATCTCTTGCTCTCGCGTGAATGGTTCATTTAATTCAGGAAGAGTATACTCCTTCTCTCCTGACCGTCTTTTGCGCTTCTTTCTAGCGTTAAGAACCGATGTTACATCGGCAGTTGGATCATAGTCATCTGCGTCTTCACTTTCTTCATTGTCGTTATTAAGGCGTTTAGCAGGAGCGGATCCGTTGTCGACAAAGAAAGGGGGAGGCTCAGACGTTGAATGGCCTTGCGGCATGGCTGCAGGTGGGATTGGGATGCCAGCGGACATTGCAAGGCCAAGCACAGATTCAATGCTGAGGTTTGTGATGGCAGGTTGTGGTGCAGATTCTGGTAGGCTCGCTGCCGCAGAGGCAGCAGCTGCGACTACTTCAAGTGATGGAGGAATGTCAATATGAGCAGGGGCTTCTACTTCGCTGGCGATTGGCGCAGAAGTAGTTGTTGCATCCGAATTTTCCTTTGCAAAATTTTCGACATGGGACTCGGTAGCGGTGGCATGAATCTCATCGGGTCGCTCAGTAGACTCTGCAGCTACGGATGAAGTAGTAGCTACTGGTTCAGGAGGCGTGATGATTTCCGGGATAGGAGCAGTAGCTTCGCCTTGAGGATTGGACGAGGAAATAATAGCTGGGGTGGTAGGGAGTTGCGCATCAGACTGCGAATCTGCTTGCGATTTCTCTACTTCGAGTTGCTGTTCCGCAGGCAGTGCTGATGGTTGGTCAGCAGCTTCATCAGACATGGCAAAGAGTGCAGTTCAATATGGAAAGCGGGGGAGGAGCGTGGTTGGATATACGAGTGGAAGTCTTGTTAACGGTTGGAATACAGCGGCAGTGGACAGGGTGGCAAGGAGAGAAAAGGAAGGAAAACAAAAACAAAAATATATAAGTAGGATATATCTTATTAGTACAAGTATCAGCAATTATACCCCGAAACCAGAAGATGAGAGTGTGCAATCTAAACGACTGGTGTTGCTGCCAATGTGTTGAAGCTGTAGTCTGGAACGCAGCAGCGATCAAAAAATGGAAGATGTGCTGTGAGGGTTGGGGTTTAAATGAATTACATAATTATATTTTACGTACTCGCTGATTAATAATCTAAATTGCTTATAGCACGTCGAAACACTGCAAAGTCTTCAAAATAAGAGAGTGTCTGTGCTCAAAACAAGAGCAGAAAAAAAATAGAAATATATAGCACTGCAGAATGATTGGCGCGTGTGGTTCTTCGCTGCTAGTCGGAGCAGTTTTCGATGTGCTTAATGGAGTATAATGTGGAATTAGAAGGTTAGAGTTTGAGCGTGGACCCTCCGTGGCGCATCCATTGGTTCTCATTTGCTCAAGCAGCGGTTCTTTAGGCATCAGAAGACAACATATTCAGCAGCTGAAAGAGCCAGCGGAGTTGTTTGCGTTTATGGGTTGGCTCCTAGATGCGCAAACATGATAAAAGCGAGTCCGCGTCCGCTCTGTGTCGCGTTGAGCCGACCTCACCATCCAAAATGCGTCTCTTCCTTGTCTTTGTCCTGCCTGTTCTGCTCTCTCTCGCGGCGGTTCTCGCGCTGCCTCTCAGCTGGCCGCAGACGCCCTTTGCCTCTTTCTCGCTCCAGGCAGCATCAACATATGACATCTTCTCCACGCGCTGGAACCTCTTTCGCCATCTCGGAGGCTACTCGCCCTGGATCCCCCACATTCAGTCCTCCCCAGTCGCGGACGCGCCTGACACTTGCGTCGTTGACCAGGTCCACATGCTCTCGCGCCATGCTGAGCGGTACCCCACAATGTCCGTCGGCATCAAGATGAAGCAGCTCGTCCAGCGCATGCGAGAACATGGTGGTTCTACTGTCTTCCCTTTTCTCGACTCCTGGGAGCTCTTCTTCGACGTTGACGAGCACAAACACACAAGTCCCCATCTCGAACAGCTCACCACGAACGGCCAGTACGCGGGATTCAACAGAGCCCACGAATCAGGCAAGAAACTGCAAGCCATCTACGGCCATCTCGTCGATTTCACTTCAAATTCTGGCTCGGACTCCGAGAGCGCAAATAGCACAATCTCAATATTCTCCTGTTCCTGCGACCGCGTCGTTGACACCGCTCATCAGTTTGCCTCCGGATTCTTTGGAAAACGCCATTTCAATGAATCTGTTACACACGTAATTATCCCTGATAGCGCGCCTGATCGCGGTGCCGACACCCTCACACCCGTCAAAGCTTGCAGTCGCTACCGCGCTGATCCAATCTTGGGCAGACCAAACAGCAACACGATGACTGATATCTACAAAACCTCCTATCTCTCTGCCACTGCAGACCGCCTGCGTCCTATTTACGACTTTGATTTTTCCGTTGACGATTTGTGGACCATGCAGGAGCTCTGCGGTTTTGAGATTCTAGCTACCGGTAATAAGAAAAGTCCCTGGTGCCCTATATTTACTAAACGTGAATGGGAGCATTTTGAATATGCTCGCGATCTGTTACATTTCTACAGAGCAGGGCCTGGTACTCCGTACTCTGATGTCATGGGCTTTTTGTATTTGAATGCTACCAGCCAAGTTCTTCGAGCGGGTCCTGAGAAGGCTGGCAAAATATTCTTTTCCTTGTAAGTGTTTGGTGGTGGTGGTAGTTGTTTTTTTTTTTTTTTTTTTTTTTTTGCCGTGAGAGTGTTTACTGACCTCTAAAAAGTGCACATGACGGAGACCTTGTGCCTTTGATCACCGCGTTAGGGCTGTTCAAAGATGCCTTTCCTCTACCAGCTACGCACGCGGTCGATGATCGTGCGTGGCGCTTGTCGTCAGTAGTGCCAATGGGTGGGCGTATTGTGTTCGAGCGGGTAACCTGTTACCGCGGTTCGGCAAAGCCTGATGTCGGTGTCAGATTACTCGTCAATGACGCAGCAGTAACTGTACCCGGGTGCGAGAAACATACTCGCGCAGGGGGTATCTGCCAACTAGACAAGTTTTTAGAGATTGTCGATCGCAAGGGTGAGAAAGTTGGTAACTTTGAGGAGATTTGTGGACTCAAACAGGGTCTTGGTCGACGCCCATCATTTTTGAATCACGGGGCACAGAACCAGCCTGGTCGGGTAATTTTGTGATATCTACGTCATTCTGATGTTCCAGTTGGTTCACGGCGCAAATTTTGTTTTTTTCGGTATCGTGATAATTCTCAAATGTCTGGAGTTTCTTGGTGTCAATATGTTTTTATAAAGCAAAGAAAATCAATTTAATTAGAAAAATGAATATAAAACCTCGATTATGAAATAAATAGTAGTACAAAAATACTATCAAGGCCATTCAATTTCACACGTAAGCAAAACACAAGCAATATAAAGAAATACAAATACACTGGTACAAATGAAGAAACATTGCATTGATAGCAAGAAAAAATAAAGTAAATCAAAAACTAACTGTAAGGAATCCTCTTTTAACAAACAAAATGATGAAAAAGACTTAAATCATATCCTTTCCATGTAGGCATCATGATTCGCTCACTCACACAGACACGCAGCGCATGAAGAACTTCCATTTCAATCATGAATCCTTCGAACGCCACAACAATCTGGCACTCACAACAGACCATACACAACCGTTCTTCTATTTAGAAGCAGACTATGAAGGTCTGGCATGCTGTAGCAGCTAATTTCATACACTTACTTTTGTTTCTCTTATAATTGCAATTCTCGAGAAGTCCAAAAAAAAACCGGAATAAAAAAAAAAACTTAAAAACAGAACAATGGATCGTTCACACAATTGCGCAAAATATTAGATAAGAGAGTAGAACGTTAGGGTTTGAGAGAAAGGTTAGGTGAAATAGAATTAAGCAGCAACAGGCTTGGCCTCCTCAATAACAACAGCGGCGACGGGGACGGTCTCGGCCTCCTCCTCCTCCTCATCCTTATCGGCCCATTCCTCCTCAGCAGCCTCGGCGGCACCCTCCTCAAGCTCGTACTTGTCGGTCATGGAAAGAGTGGGCTTCACGGCAGCGCTCTCGAAGGTCCAGTTGGCGAGAGCGTTTTCGCAGTCAACAATAATCTGCTTGGAGGACTCGTAACCGTCGTAGGCAGCGCGGGTCTCACCAGGAGTGACGGGCTGATCATCAATGAGATCGAGAAGGGAGAGTCCGTAGTTGGCAATCAACGCAAGCTTCTCAGAGTGCTCGCGGAGAGCATCGAACTGGTAGGAGAAAGCAGCCTTGAGCTTCTCGCGGGTGATGTTGGAAAGCTGGGCCTCAGCGACGAGGGACTCTGCCTCGGCACGGACGAGCTCCTGCTCAAGGACGACAATCTTGGGGGAGTTAGGGTCCTTGTACTTGAGCTGAGCAATGCTATCGGTGATCTTCTGTTTGCGCTCGCGCGAAGGCTGGACGGAGGACTCGATGTTGCGAACAGACTTCATGGTAACACGGTACTGGTCGTAGCGGTCAATGAACTGGTCCTCAAGCTCACCAATCTCGTAAATAAGAACACCGAGCTTATCTGTGACATCGGAGACATCGTCGTCGCAGTCCTCACCCCAGAGAGAGAGCTGCTTGGCGACCTCGCGGCGCTCGCTAGAAACCATCTCGATCGAGCGCATGACGTTCTTCTCCATCTTGACGAGCTGAGAGAGCTTGCGAGACATCTCAGGACCGAAAGAGCCAGCGGCAGAGCGGCGGAAGGAGTGGGCTGGCAAAGCGCGTTAGTGATATAGTTGAGTAAGAACACACAGTGCAGATGGACATACAGATGGAGCCCTTGCCAAAGAAGCGGCCAGTCTTGGTAGACGAAGGAGGAGGAGGAGGGGTAGCGACCTGCTGGGCAGTCGGGGCCCGGTTATGGCGCATGGAGTATGTTCTGTGCATTGTGGATGAAGACGACGAAGGGGGGACGGCTAGGGGGAAAAAAGTGATGAGCGGTGGAGCTGTGAAGCAGAGATGTGACGGGCGGAGAAGGTGCAGGGGGAGGCCTAATGTTTATTTATGCGCAGACCGAGGTGGTGACAAAGACCGCTGAGGAGTCTGAGCTAAGCTGCCGGAAAGGGTCAGTTGTGCGTCATTATACATGCAGCGAACGGCGGACGGCCGAGCACCGTGCGACATTGCGGCGATTATCAGCAGATAGGCAGAGGTTATTGCAAGCGACTCGCTGCTCGCAGTGCAGCTACTACAGTTTACTGTGTGCAATTTATTGGCCACGTAGTTTATTTCTCTGTAAATATATATAAAACAATAGTCCTGCTACTGCTGTTGCTGCTGCTGCTTGTCTTCGCCAGGCCGTGCGCTAGCCTGCAGCCACGTATCACAAAACAGAACAGGCTCTAAGATTAGGGTCCGCACTGTCCAATACATGTTTACTTTTGCCCGCATTCGGTCTAGTGCCGCAGCAGGTACGGCACCATTGATCTGCAGCGGTGCGCACGCCGTCCGTCGCCCAGGCAACGCGCGGGTGGCTACGTCACCGCTGCTCACCGCCATTTCTGGCCTCAAGCGAACTGAACCGGGACACCTGCGCCAGAGATCGCGACGACCTCGGTGATGTCTGCGGGCACCTCGTTCGTGTACATGAACATCGTCATGTCCAGGTGCGGGCGCAGCGAGCAGGTTGACCCGTGCCAGACGCCGGCCGAGTACGTGACGGACTGTGCGCCGGTCGCGACAAAGGCCTGCATTGTGCTCAGGTCTGGCATGCGATCTGCGATCAATCAGAGGGTTAGTTGTAAATCGACTGTAAATCGGAGCTGTAGCGCGGTGATTGCGGGACTCACCAGCGTCTTCCTCCATCACGATCACCAGGTAGGCTGACTCCTCTGCAGCCACGCCCATCGGGAAGAACGTCTGCGACGAGAACGGATGTCGCTCAACGACCATCACGTCGTACATTCCACGTTCGAACGACAGCGTCGCGGGCGGCATGAAGCGCTGCAGATTGAAGGTGCACTGCGACTTGGTCTCGTTCGTCGACCGCTCGTAGAAGCCCTTCGGGACCGCGATGTGCGGCGCGGTGAAGATGTTGCCTGCGCCCTTCGCCGGCAGTTCCGCGCTGATCTCGTGCGCGGGCGAAATGAGCGAGCCGAATTTCTTGAAGGCCTCAGGAGTCAAAGGCTTTGCGACGACCTTTGCGCCGGAATAGGTGAGAGTAGTAGCAGTCATTGTGGGTTAGTTCGGGTTGCAGAGATGCTAAATTGCGGAGACGCGTTCGCCAGTGCTGTTTATATATCGCGCCTGACTCGTTCCTGCGCCAGGTCCCCCATCTCCACTCGCCCTGTTTCCCCTGCATGCTCGCAGGCCGTGTCGCGGAGGCATCGCGAGGTTTGGTGTGTCGGCCGCACAGGCTGACGAGTTATTGTGCAGCCAGCAGCAGCAGCAGCAGCAGCAGCAGCAGCAGGCTCTCTCTCCACTACCTGCGCACGCAAACAAGTGCAACAATACAGCATTAGCAACAGCTCAATTGCTTTACCACTATCTTACTTCTTCTCCGCCCCCTTCTCCGCCCCGCGCAAACGGTAGTGGGGGGTGTGCAGCTCCTCCTCCCCCCCCCCACACTGTAGCGTAAGTCACGTGTACTCACGTAAATCATGACTCAGCTCTGATAAATATGTAGGGTACAGCCCTACAGCAGTCACGCCTCACCCGGACGCGGTCGCTAAGGTTTCCTCAGCCAACGCCCAGCGCTGCCTGTACACAGACTATCGCGAAACCTCGACTCTCCGGCCAGCTTCGTTAACTCATCGCAAACCAACCAGCAAATCCAACCCCCCAATCACAACACCCATCATCAACATGGCTGACGCTGCACCCAGAGGAGGATTTGGACGTGGAAGAGGAGGAGACAGAGGCCGTGGCCGTGGTCGCGGTCGTGGCCGTCGTGGAGCCCGCGGTGCTAAGGAGGAAGAGGCCTGGCAGCCAGTCACTAAGCTCGGCCGTCTCGTCCGCGCTGGAAAGATCAAGAGCATGGAGGAGATTTACCTTCACTCGCTTCCTATCAAGGAGTACCAGATTGTCGACGAGTTCCTTCCCAAGCTCAAGGACGAGGTCATGAAGATCAAGCCCGTCCAGAAGCAGACCCGTGCCGGTCAGCGTACCAGATTTAAGGCTATTGTCGTCATTGGTGACTGGGACGGTCACGTCGGTCTCGGAATTAAGACTGCTAAGGAAGTCGCTACTGCCATTCGTGCCGCCATCATCATCGCTAAGCTCTCCGTCATTCCCGTTCGTCGTGGATACTGGGGTGCTAACCTTGGTGCTCCCCACTCTCTTGCCAACAAGACCACTGGAAAGTGTGGTTCCGTCTCTGTCAGAGTATGTATCATTTAATTAAATAATGGTGGCCCTCTTCAATTTGCTACAAGAATCGTTGCACCACCAAAAAAAAAGTACTTCAGCAATTCTAACGTCTTACAGCTTATTCCTGCTCCCCGTGGTACCTCCATCGTTGCCTCGCCCGCCGTCAAGAGACTCCTCCAGCTCGCCGGTATCGAAGATGCCTACACTTCGTCCTCGGGCTCCACCAGAACTCTCGAGAACACCCTCAAGGCCACTTTCGTCGCCATTGGCAACACCTACGGTTTCCTTACCCCCAACCTCTGGAAGGAAACTGCTCTTGTGCAGTCACCTCTCGACATCTACAGCGACTTGCTTGCATCTGAGAAGCGGTCTTACTAGATTGTTGCTGCTTTAGTTTAGTTTTGTTTTCCTTTTCACGCTTTTTTTTTTCTCATTTATGTTACCTCGTTTGGGTCTCTTGTATAATTTTGTGTCTAAAAATTGGGGTATGACGGCCAAAAAAGAATATATAGCTTTTATTTAATCTATGCGTATTCTGCATATCTACAACCTAAAATCATCTTTTGTAGCTATATCTTAAATGAGAAGTGATGGCATGGCTTTACTATTTTATCACCGTAAACTGTAAGAACTCTATTTGCTATCCCACCGGAAAAAAGTCACCGGTTTTAAGCCTGCCGGTTCAATATTTACATTTCGCGACAATCTAACAGGCCAGCTGCTTCTGTATCCTCTTCCTCCTCCAAATCCCCTTTTTTCGAGAAATTTTGTGTGCTGCTTCGTCGTCATGGCTGAGCCGGTTAGATTAGCACCCGAGCGGGCAATCAACTCGCTGCTCGACACGGATCTGTACAAACTCACGATGCAGGCGGCAGTCCTTGACCATTATCCGGATACCGGTTAGTCCTGCCCTCTTCCCCCCCCCCTCCCCTCCCCTCTCTCTCCCCGGCTACAACACTTCCTCGCGTGTATGCTGATATCTTTCTCTCACAGAGGTCACCTACTCGTTCAGAAACCGAACTCCTGAAAAGAAGCTCAACCAAGCCGCATTTGATTGGCTATCAAACCAAATCAGCCGTAAATATCCTCTTCTTCCTACTTCTCCTCCTTCATCGCCCTTCCGGACTCTAACATCCCTTCTTATCTTGCAAAACAGTCCTCGGAACGCTTAAATTCACAAAAGAAGAGCTCCGGTATCTGCGCTCAAACGTAAAGCAACTACCAGGCCGATATCTGGCATATCTTGAGACGTTTCGCCTCAAACCAGAGACACAAATCTCTCTCCAATTTGACCCCGAGACTAGAGATGTCAAGGCTAAAATTAGAGGTCTCTGGGTCGAGACTATTCTTTATGAAATTCCCGTACTTGCGCTTATCTCGGAAGCGTATTTTAAATTTGTTGATACAGATTGGGATTATACTGGACAAGAGGCTCGCGCTGAGCAAAAAGCTCTTGACTTGCTCTCCCATGGATGTGCTTTCTCTGAATTCGGAACCCGTCGTCGTCGTTCATTCAAAGCTCAGGAACTTGTCATGCGTGGTTTAGTCTCTGGCGATGTCAAGTATCAATCTGGTTCAAATGCTGATGTCTCTGCTGGTTTACGGGGCACTTCAAATGTCTACTTTGCATGGCAATTCGGAATTCTACCTATTGGTACAGTAGCCCATGAATGGATCATGGGAACAGCTGCTGTTACGCAAGATTATGTCCGCGCGAATAACCTTGCGATGGAGCGCTGGCGATCAACGATGGGTGATCGTAATGTCGGTGTAGCTCTCACTGATACTTTTGGCACTGACGCTTTCTTAAAGGCGTTAACGCCAAAACTTGCTAGCATATACACAGGTGTGAGACAGGATTCCGGAGATCCTTTAGCATTTTTAGAGAAAGTTGCAAAGTTCTATGATGAGCAAGGAATTGATAAATCAAAGAAACTTATCGTTTTTAGCGATTCGTTAGATGTAGAAAGTTGTAAGAAATATAAAGAAGCAACTGCAAAAGTTGGAATGCTAAGTTCTTTTGGCATTGGAACTTTTTTCACAAGTATGGTTTTTTTTTTTTTTTTTTTTTTTTTTTCTGTGGTTTTTTCTCACGCTGGTTTCTTTTTTCTTCCTGTTCTATACTGACTGTTTTTGTATAGACGATTTCCGCACACTTTCACCTCCGCATAAAAAATCTACGCCACTGAATATAGTAATAAAGCTATCTTCAGCAAATGGTAATCCCGCCGTCAAGATTAGTGATAATATGGGTAAAAATACCGGTGATAAAGCTACCGTTCAACGCGTCAAGGAAGAACTTGGATATGTTGAGAGAAAATGGGAAGGAGGAGACGAAGATAAACGATGGCAGGAAAATGATGATAGTGACTCTTCAACATAGCGAGCGACCTTAAAAATGTAGATAATAATGGTCTTTAAACAATTTAAGAATTTTAGGTAAATAGGATTGAATGATAAATAATTCTTTTATTTTTAAAATCCTGTATAATAGCGAACAATATTACGAACATTGAGTTCGTCGCTTTCTTCCTTAGCTGAATTTTCATGCTTCTCGTCAAATGTTTCTAATACTTTCTTATGAGTGTCAATGTACTTTTTCAATCCTGGAAATGCTCCATCAATAAGTTCATTAATGAACGGCACGCTATACAGCGGCACAGTTTGCACCAATAGATGTGCAATTAAAAATAGATCAGCAGTTCCAGGTTTATCGCCAAACATAAAACTTTCCTTGATGTCATCATTTTTAGTATCAAAGACAGCTTCAATAGCAGGGAATTTTTCAGAAGCAACCCCAAGCATCCTCATAACAGCACCGTATTCTTCTCTACCTCCACGTCCTGAGACTAAAGAACCTCCTCCGATTGCTTGTTTAACTTTTTCCGCTACTGTCGTAGGTATTTCTTTACTTGCTGGACCATAGCTAATAGTTTGCTTTTTAAAGAACGAGAATCCCGGAACGGAATTTTCATTCTCTCCTCCGTCGAACTTTTGAAGATTTAAAGCTTCAGCTGGTTTTTCAGCTAAATCAATATTATAAACATGAGAAATCCGATATTTGGCATCTTTAAGCATTAATGCAGACACGCCATATTTCGCAATCGAAGCCGGAAGTAGTGCAAGAAGACCTGGTCTGAAAATATATTGATAATGTAAAACATGTATACGCTGAATATATAATGATATAGGCTGCATTACTTCATGGATATAAGTTGCCATTACAGTATCGTGAGCTGGTTGAGCGCAGGAAAGTGTGACGTCTTGATATTTGAAATATCGAATTA
Source organism: Myxozyma vanderwaltii (assembly GCA_030556335.1). Taxonomy (NCBI): domain Eukaryota; kingdom Fungi; phylum Ascomycota; class Lipomycetes; order Lipomycetales; family Lipomycetaceae; genus Myxozyma; species Myxozyma vanderwaltii. The sequence goes on along the minus strand of JAKTPV010000098.1, from coordinate 31,704 downwards.
CATCGAAAATTCCTGAAGCAATGATCCGTCCGTCTTTTCTAAGAGCTGGTAATCTCCCTGATTAAATATAAATTTTAGTCAGTAGTCGCTTATAACGAAGTAGAGGAAATAATTTTAGGAGGCAAATACAATCAGAAGAAACTAAAGGATTTGAAGATGGAACGACAATGAAATCCTCAGTTGGACCATCAGCTAATTTCAAATAAAGCAGCGCAACGAGACAATCTGGATCAAACGATGGTAACTCTGATATCCTTCCCCAAATATGTAATTCATGCGACATTTTGTTAATGAAAGTATTTGAATAAGGAAAATATGGGTGAGTCTGCCAGCGTCGAGAAGATCAGTTTTCTCAGGGGTTATTTAAATTGGGTAAATAAAAATACGTCATGATATAAACCTTCCAAAGTAAATTTGTATATCTTAGAACATAACAACAGCTCAATTGCATTGCCCATCGATAAATTATGCCTCATATTACAATACTCGGTTCATTAAACTATGATATGGTGGTATATACCCCTCGAGTTCCATTAGGAGGTGAAACCATTCACGGCGATGCATTCGAAACTCATCATGGTGGGAAAGGTTCCAACCAAGCATTGGCAGTCCGACGATTGAGTCCCAAAGATACAACTGACGTCGCAATGGTCGGCCGTGTAGGGAAAGACTCGTTTGGAAAAGAGCTTAAAGAGGGACTTGAAAATGCTGGTGTTGATGTCAGGCAAGTGGAGCAGGTAGAGGGAGAATCTGGCATTGCAGTTATCCTGGTTTGTACCCATTTGTCTTAATGTCCACTTAAAAGCACTGAAGACGCCCATACTGAAATGCAATCTAATACGTATTTCTAGGTTGAACGATCCGGTGAAAACAGAATCATAGTCCACGGAGGAGCAAACGATACTTTCACAGCAGACGAGGTATCATTATCATTTTTCACCACAGCATCTTCATCACTTACAGATTATCTCGTTCTTCAAAATGAACTTCCACTTCCAGTTGTCAAACGCGCAATTGAACTTGCTCATGAAAATGCAATCAAGATAGCATACAATCCATCACCGATGTCTACCGAAATCCACTCTTGGAACATTTTCTCAAAAATTGATTATTTGATTGTTAACGAATCCGAGCTCAATGCGTTAACCGCAAGCGATACATTAAACATATCAAGCTCGGCAGATTTTGAAAATGAAGCCCTTTTAATGGAAATCGCTTCTCTTTTGCATGAAAAATTGGGCTTTAATGGTACAGCAGTGATTACTTTCGGCGGTCACGGTGTAGTCTACTCCGTTTATCCTATTAAGCCAGTATACGTACCAACATACAAGCCGCTAGCAGTAGTTGATACAACTGGAGCTGGAGATAGTTTCTTAGGCGCTTTCATTAGTGCTGTGGCAAGTGGTAAAGAAGTAGGTGAAGCCGTAAAGCTAGGAGCTGCCGCTGGATGCTTAGCAGTACAAAAAAAAGGAGCGGCAGACAGTATTCCTACATTGGAGGATGCTATGTTATTAGTTGAAAGGGGACACTAATGTACTATATTAGACAGCTTATAGATCTAGATTAGGCTGATATATCTAATTTTATTATCAATCGGGGTTGGCATGCAAAGAACATTTCTACACAATTGATCTAATATAGTAAACAAAACATGCTCCAACTCGCAGTATTCCACCCTCTTTGACACACACTAATCGCCTATCCTGAAATTTACACACAAATTGCCAACTTACAATCAAAGTAATAAGCTATATATATTCCCTGGCCATATTGTAAACCCCTCAATATCGCGATTGGGAGTTCTCGCTCAGAATGTCACGTGAGTACAAGCCAATCCATTCTTCTTGTATCTGCGCCGTCAAACTTCAACATCAATTTCCGATATCGCGTTTACTCTTTCCCCACAGTTTATACCACCAATCTTCAAGTGCTTAGGTATCAATTGCCAGCTTTTGAAAAGCCTTGGGTAGAATACGCGGGAGGTGATTGTATGACTCGTTATAAAGCCGTATAAATCAGAGGAGAAAAATAAAAAGTGACACGGCAAAAATATATATCTGGTTCTCAGCTGAAAAGTGAAAGGCAATCCCGTTCTTTCTCTTCTTTCGGATAGAAGTGAGCGCGATGGCTTCAAAAGCCTCGAAAACGCGACCACCGGGATTTGTTGCTCAGCGTTCAGGCTCAGGCGGATCATCTAATACACCTAGTTCAAAGATAAAATCAGCCTCGAATGGGATCAATAATTATTACAGTAATGGAAATCATTTCAATTCACCAGCGACACCTAACTCAGCAATGGCCAATAATGGCGGAAACACTATTAAGAAAGTCAAACTGACACAAAAGAATGGTAGCTCGGGATCACCTCCTTCTATGGCTGCTGCTAATGCTGCTGCTAATGCTGCGGTTGGCATATCACCTTCGGGAACAATGACTCGGAAAAACAATTCTGCGTCTGTTAATGTGAAAAGTCATTTGATTAATAGTATGACGCCTTCTTCTTTAGCATCTGATTCAAAAAGTGGTTTATTGGATGAAGAAAGTCTTCTTCGAGCAACTGGTCGTCGGCCCCCGAAATTAGATGACTACAAATTTGGTGAGTATCTGTTCATACTTATCTCGCGTGTTCTTCTATATATAATCAACTAACAGTATTCTTTAAAATATAGCTGAAACAAGTGAGGAAATATTAGAAAAGTACAAAGAATTCCCTTCGAGTATAGATTTACATATCTATCCTACTCATTATAGATTTGGTAACCAAGTATGAACCAATTGTTTTTTTTTTTGATATTAGAATTGAAATGACATACTGACATATATCTCACTTTTTTTCTTTTTCCAGGATGCTGTTATTCCTGCAAACAGTCCTTCAATAAAAGTAATTTTCAGTCTTATTCAATTACGGCTTAGTGGTAAAACGTTATTAATTTTTGAACCGATTTAGAGCTTTATGGATCTTGTCAAATTAGGACAAATACCTCCTCCTGCAGTTGAAATATTTCAAGATGCCGGTGTTAGATACTACGAAGGTATGTCGTTGTAGCGCGTTTTTAATATTAATTGATGTTGATTGCGTTACTTTGATAGGTTGCATAATACTAGAAGTTTATGATCACCGAGTCAATTCCAGCGAACACAGTATTAATCGAAAAACCGACCCCCCTCCTCAACAGGCATCATCATCACTATCATCATCTCTTATTTCACCTACGATTAAACAAACAACACAGAAGCCTCTAATTGATCCGAAACGTGAACAAACACCAAATTCAGGCACTCCTCAAAATGGAAAACCCCTCATAGAGCGAATCGTCTTACATCCAACTCCGCTCTCAATCTGGTACGATTTAGCTTGGCTTGGAGATCGTACTGGTGCATATTACGACGATGATGCAACACTTGCTCTTGAATCTCAAATTCTAGCAACTACAATGCCACGTCTTGATCTCTCAGTACCTACCGCTGTACCTTTCTCTAAACCTCAACTTCCCCCATCTTTGCAACAGCCTTTCCCTGAGTCAATTGCAGTTCAAGATGGATATGGGGCTTTTCACGCTCCTAATCCTGCATCGATGTCGAAACGCAAACGACCTCTACATGAAGATTTACCACAGCAAAACACAGAATACGAAGAAATGATGCTGATTATGGATGAAAGACCACCTACTGGAACTGGACAATTCGTACGTCTCGGATTCGTTGAACAGTGGCGTAGGAAAAGAGAAAGAGAAAGACAATTGGCCTCTTCAATTACCGCTGCTGCGACAGCAACTAATGGAAATCAGCAAATGGGAGGTGTTAATAGTCACGGTGCTGGAGGTGCTGTAGGTATGCAACATAAAAGGTGAAAAATCGTGTATTCCCAGTATTTATCTTAATCATGTGAATCCTATGTGCTATTATTATCATCGTTTTATTACTCTTGTCAATATTTTGATATGTCCTGTTTTTTTATTTTGGTTTTATTTTTTTCTTTGTTTGTGTTTGGGTGTCTCTTATTTTTGTCACTTTGTTTTGATTTGTATATTATTTATTGTCTATTATTAATTATGGGTGAATTTTTTTTTTCTTTTGTTTTCCGGAATGCTTTCCTATTTTATTCTGTTTTTTAGTACGCTTTCATGTTGTTGTTTCTCTTGTACTGTATTTTAGCTTTTATTATCTAGGTTGAAAAAAAATATAATACGTAATTACAAAAAAAAAGAGTTAATAATTCTGTATTAGCATGATATGCTGTTTCAGAGTGTTATAATGTAGATTAATGGCGAGATAATGCAGATTCAAGTTAGCAATTTAGTCATCTTTCGTGCTTAGAATCAGAGACCAATGACTATTTTTTTTGTGTAGTATACAAAGGGCCCAATAAATTGGCGATGAAAGCTCATACACAAGAACAGGAATTGAATTCAACTTAACCTCTATCAAAGAAATCATCGTCATCGTATTCAATTCCTTCGCCTTCACTTTCTACGAGATCACTTTCATTAACTTCATCGTCATCAGAATCATCTTCATCATCTTCATCGTAATCTTCAATGTCGTCGTCTTCATCGCTGTCGAGTAGACCTTCTGCGCTGTATCCACGTAAAACTTCATTCTTCGAATGAGCTGGATGAAAGGAAAATTACAGGTTAGTTTTTGGCATATACTAGAGTAAGGTGAGTAATAAAATTAAAACTTACTTCCATTGGAAACCATGTATCGACCTTCAATAGTACATCCGCTTAAACGTACTCTATCTTCGATGATAACTCCATTAGCAACTATACAGTTATCTAATTGTACCCCGTTTCCAACTATGACACCGTCCATAATCACACAACCTGAGATTCTACATTCGCGACCGATTTTACAATCAGCGCCAATGATACTTCGTTTCACGTTTGTCTTTTCGTTCATTTCGGTTCCGATTCCTATTATGGAATCACGGCCAATTACTGCACCTTTAGATGTCGCTGTGGATGGAGGTGGTGTATATGGTGTTTGTTTTAAAATCAATCTGTTTGCTTCAAAGTATGCTGAAACGGATTTGCAACGCAAAAAACTGTATTCTTGAGGAACGACGTAGAATCCAACGGTTCCTTTACTTGGTAAAGAGAGCTTGTGTCGCCATGAATCGCGAGCAATATCACGGACTACATTCGTGAATGATTTTTTCCACTTGACGTCATTGTCGTTGATTGTGACTGCAGGTTCAGTAGACGATGATGATGATGATACAGCAGCAATTGTGTTTGAAGAAACCGGAGTTGATACTGAGACTGCAGCACTCGTAGCAGTTAAACCTGGCGTATCGGAAGTAGAATGATCATCGGTATCAAGCGCACGACGAGAGAATAAATATATAAATGCTTCGAGAACGGTAGTTGATATTGTGGCTTGGGGATGCTCCCATAGCATTGACATTCGTACTTTTAAAGGATCGCTTCCTTTTGGGCGAGGGTATATATCAAGAAGTTGAGGGTGAGGTTTTCCAAGTGGTGTATGAATTGTGAGGTTCGGTTCTAGATGTAAAACTGTCAGAATACTACTAAACAAAAAGGCATAGAAACCCGTACTCAGTGTTTTTTTATCAATTGAATCTAGTGTATTTTTATACCAAACTCCAGTACCAATTGTCTTTACAGGTTGATTTCTGTGCATATCAACAACTGTTTGCGGAGGAATATCGGTAATAAAATCACAAGGCAATAAAATGAAATCATGCTAGAAAGAAATTATTCCATTAGTCAAATCCGCTTCTCTTTGCCCTTGTTTTTCAGTTCTTTATTTTTCATCATTTTAATTCTAAAACTTTTTTCATGAATTATACATACTTTGATCTTATCTTTCAAACTTCTTAAAATATATCCAGTTTCTCCTTCAATCGGTACAACTTCAACTTTCATTCCAGCTTTCTGTGTAGAATTATATTCAAGTTTAATGTATTGCGATATCGATTGTTCTGCTGCCGTATTTGATACCACAATCGCAGCTAAAATGTTATTACACAATTAGCAATCTACTAAATTCCTCTCTTTCTTCTATAAACAGCTCAAACCCAAAACCGAAGCAACAACAGAAAAAAACCAATAATGGCTGTAGATACATACATGATATTCCAGCTCGTTGACACCATTCCAATGAGTAAAAAAGCATGGGTTTATTTGCAATCGGTAATAATGCTTTAGTGAGATGTGGTGATACTAAAGGAGCTAACTCCGACCCTGGACCGCAGAGAATAATAGCTTGAAATTCCATTCTATTATTATTCTTTTCTATTGTTTAAGAATAATATCAGGATATCGTGATAGTTTGCAATTGTACTTCTTTTGCTATTTATTTGGAGGTTGGAATAAATTCACTGCTGACCCTAAAGAGCTAGAAAAAGTTAAATGGTATTTTTTTTGGGGGTTTTAAAAAAGAAAGCCTCATCAGCCCGAATCTTTAACAAAACTACGTCAATCAAATATTAAATGAAACTCTTCCAAAAAGAAAACTGGAAATAAATGTAACAATGATATAAAAATATGAAATTAAAAGATGTATTCTTTCTTTTTTTAAAATAAAAACCCACTGCATAATTATATACGCCATAACAAAAAAGTAATACAGCTGCAAACAAAAACACAATCACATCACCATTAAGATTTTCCCAAATATCATACAACTAAAATAATCGCCTCTATATACAAAAGTAGTCTTCTTTTCCATTCTATAAGTTCTCGCTTTTAATCGCTACATCAACTTCATCAATCATCTCCGTGTCTTCGTGTTCGTGTCCGTTTTCCTCGATATCGAGAGAATCAGAAGTATCAGCAGTGAATGGCAAGATAGTTCCAATTGCATTATCCACCACATGACGAATTCGACTTCGGAGCGGTTCATATGAACAGATAACTTCCATATTTCTAAAACTGACAGTTCCGACATTCTGATCAATCTTGATATAAACTCCATCATCTGGATTCTCCATAGGTTCAACAGCTGATCCAAATTGAGAGTCTAGAAATACTAATAACCGCTCAATTTTCTCTGGCCGATTTATATGCCCGGAACAGTGTGACGGTTTTGACGATATCTTCACAGACATGGGGGACGAGTCAACAGATAAAAGAATAGCAAGAACTGTATCTGCAATCGCATCATTAATCATATTCCCTTCCCATTCAATTAAAAGATCTGAAGTTTGACACCAAACTGTAACTGCATCCATGACTGAAAATCCTGCTTCAGAACCGGTACTCACATCTTTAACTGTACCAAACATTTGCTGTAAATGAAACTTCACCAACTCAGAACTAGCATTTAATGCCACAGTCTGTCGCTGTAAAATCGTAGTAGTATTAAGTCCCGAAAACTCAGGTAAATCTTCAACAGCCAAAATACTCATTTCAAAATTCTTTTGCACTAAAATTCCTGATAAAATTTGCCCATCAATTGGTGGTTTGGACGCTAATGAACCCATTACCTTTGCAACTTTAACGCCGCGGAATGGAAGTCGAACTTCCTCTGAATTGCGAGGATTAAAAATTTTAATCTCGTCGGATGTATCGCGAAGATTTTTATATTTACTGAGAAGAGCAGATTTAAGTCTTCCCATATTAGTCTGCTCTCCATGAACCAAAATCTAGCAGAAAAAAAAGAAGAAAAAATAAATAAATTAGAAAGCAGAACTATTACCATGGTTATGAAAAGAGACAAGATACATACAATATTTGAGGCATTCACTAAATCAATAAATTCTGAATTCTGTTTATAATCAACATGAGCGGCAAATGAAATTTCCTCAACATAACATCTTCGAGGAACTTTAATTCCCCCACCCGTAATTGAAGGAAATTCTGATGGTTCGTTTAAAATCTGCTTTGCAAGCGTTCCTTCAACGGAGTAACCGGTAACAATCAACGTATTTTTAACGTCAGGTGCCCACCGTTCGAGAAGTTCACGAGATACTCCATTCTGTAACATACCAGGACTAGCAACCATAACGCAAGGACCAAGATCATCAAATCGATCTAAATTCTTTAAACTTCGAATATGTTTAAATTGAAATGGATTAGACCTATCATCACGAAATTTCTTTCGAATACTATCGTTCATCATATTAATGTAGGTTTGGTAAACTGCTAAACATTTCCTTGCAAGTGAAGATGCGTAAAAGACGGGAATTCCATCTAAATCGGGATTATTCTGCCAATATTCATCTAAAACAAGTAGTAACTCCTGCGCATTACCTAGTGAAAATACAGGAAGAAGACATCTACCGCCATTTAAAATTGTCTTTGTGATTAGATTCAAAAGCCTTGTTTCCTTCTCTTGTCGAGGCTGATGTGTACTTGTTCCATATGTAGATTCTGTGATTAGAATATCAGGTCGTTGAGCAGGTACTTCAGCAACGTTTAAATGTCTATCTTCTTCTCTAGAGTAATCACCAGTGAACAGGACTTTAATTCCACCAATTTCAACAAAATACATAGCAGCACCTAATACATGACCAGCATGATAAGCTGTAAATTTGATACCGTCAACTTCAGTAGTTGAATGATAATCGATGGTCTCAATACGTTCAAATGAAGAACTCAAGTCGGCGTCGGTATACAACGACGAAGGATCGTTAGCAGAAATTGCGCTAACTCGGACATAATCACTTAGAAGCCATCTGTAAATTGCTTTAGTTGGATGTGTCATGAATACTCGACCTTTGAAATCAGTACGCGTCATGACGTAGGGAAGTGAAGCAGCATGATCTAAATGGAAACTACAAACAAAATTAGTTTAAAGATATAAAAAATAGCTATCTATTGGCAACATACTGACTGATCAGTAAAACATCGATTGTCGACAAATCATAATCATCGTAGAAAGGCAAAGCCGCCATGCCGTTCATGGCTGGATGAACGCCAGCATCCAGCTATTCAAGTTAGTACGCCGTATATCAAGTAAAAATAGAAAAGATGCGAGTTGTTATATACCATCACTGTCTTTCCCTTATAGCTAATAATATGACAACTTCGACCAACTTCATTTCCACCTCCAAGTGCAATAAATTCGAGAAAATCAGACTCATCAAACTATACCGACATTAGCGCACTTTCATTCATAAATAGTTTATATTTTACACAAGCAGCAATACAGACCGGTTCATTATCCATATTTTGCCTTTTAAAACACTTGTTCACTGGATTGTGCGCTTGGTAATTGAAAAACTTGTATTCACGAGCGGAGACCGAGAAAGATATGTCTGTATTTTGGGTTTGAATGTGAACCGGATCAGTCTTTGGAGTGAATTGGGCTTGCAATTGCTGGCAACTATTTCTTTACGGTACAAATTAGAATGTTAAAAAGTGTTATATCTAATGCGGTAATATATCTAAACATTATCTAATCCTTTTATTAGATATACAGATACAAAACATAAGACGAATACAGTCCTCTCTCACTTTAACGAACCAGTTTCAAGAAACCTCCAGTTCAGCAACCACTACTCTCAAACCCTAATCAACAAACTCAACTCACGCAGCATCGCCATCAAATTGCAAAAAACCTCGTCGACAGAAGAGAAATTCGATCTTTTTATTTGCTGATTTTATTCTTTACAGCTTTGCCTGATTGAAATACTTATTGCCACATTTAATCATTGCTTTCCTCTTGTTTGTTTATAATTTTCTGTTTAATTAATTCGATTTATTCTGTGAGTATTTGGGAAGAAAATCTGCTACTTTTTTTCTCTGCGTGATGTGGCGGACAGGTTTATGTGTAGATATTGGTCTCAACTTTTGTCTATAAACAACTGAAGCTGCTCACAGCATTTATTGTTCCTTTGCTAACCTGTGTTTATATTGTTAAGACCTTTGCCCTCTTTCTACTACAATAATACAATATGGCCGATACAGTCGCAATTACAGAACCAACCGACGTGATCAACGAGAAAGAGCCCGTCGAGGCTCCTGTTGCCAAAGAGACCACCGTCGTGGTCGACGAGGAGAAGACTGAGGTCGACGGAGAAAAGACTGAAGAAGAAGTAGATGAAAAAAAGACTACTACTGTGTTTGACGATGCTGCGCATTTTACTGTCAAGCATCCTTTACGGCACAAATGGACGTAAGTTTATCGATTGAGAAAGGGTGAGGATTGAAGCAGTAGTGAAGACAGAGAACTGATTTGAGTGTTTATATAGACTGTGGTACACTAAGCCTCCACAGGGAGGAAAGGTATTTGCCAATTATTTATTGATTTTTTAATTCATAGACGCAATTCTAACTGGCTGTTTATTTCTTAGTCCGACTGGGGTGACCTGCTGAAGGAAGTCGTTAGCTTCGATTCAGTCGAGGAGTTTTGGGGAGTTTACAACAATATTCCCAAGGCATCTGAACTTCCCGTTAAAACGGATTATCATCTGTTCAAGTACGGAGTCCGACCAGAGTGGGAAGATCCCAAGAACTCAAAGGGTGGAAAGTGGGCGTATCAGTGCAAGGATAAGAGATCAGTCAACATTGACGACTTGTGGCTGAACAGCGTAAGTTCACATTAAGAAAAAAAACTGCAATTCAATGAAAACTAATTATATTATCAACTAGTTGCTGGGAACTATCGGTGAGACCCTTGAGGAGGATGGAGACGACGAGATCATGGGTGTCGTCGCCACTATCAGAAAAGCGCATTACAGAATTTCTGTTTGGACTCGGACATGCGATAACCAAAAGCTGTTGGTGAATATCGGGTAAGAAAATACCTTACAGTCTATTATATTGAATATGAAAGTTTGAAACTAATAGCAGATACAGTCGCCGATTCAAGGAGATTTTGAAATTACCTGCTTCTGAACAAGTTGAGTTTGCTAGCCATACCGACGCTGCTTCTTCTGGTAGCTCTCGTGCTCGAAGCCGTTTTGTTGCGTAACTTTTAAATCTGAGAATGTAACGCAGACAAAGAGACCAAAAAGCAAAGCGATCGGTCTCATTTTATTTTTCTTCTTCTTATTATTTGCCCTGTATCTATTCCTTCTCTCCTTAATTTTGCGCACCATAATTTTAGTAACGTTCGTTTCGGATATTATCGGTACTTGTATAAATGGAAATAGTCTATTCGTTCCTTGTTATTGCTATAACTCTTTTTCTTTTTCTTTTTCTTTTTTTATGTATTGAGGAAGAAAGTAGCATCCACTACCTAGTTGACATTTAATCGCTTGGTTTGTTTTTATGTGGTTTTTATGTGATTCGTAAATGTTATTTTCATTGCTATTGCTGGTTATAGGCTTTTGCGCTTTTTATCTTTTTTTTTTTTTATTTCCTCTCATTATATTTTATGTGCCCTTTATTTTTTTCCTCCATTGTGCGATGCTATCACTGCTATTTTGTAACATAGTTTAAATACTAAAACAAGCTTTTCCCCCTTATTAACATATAAATCTCTGTAAGAGTGATTTAATGGGATTTTATGCATTTCTGAGAGTTTATATTTTATTGCGTATAATTATCTCTTATATACAAAAAAAATTAATGAGCAAAAATAAAGACTATAAAATACCGGTTCTAAGAGAAATAACATAAGCTGTGTATATTATAATTCGTCACCAAGGTATTATCACCAACGCCGCCTATGAAGTTCAAACATGTAAACCAAAAAAAAAAAAAACAAGTGATAGAGGAAAAATATCAACATAACTGTATCGCCTCCATTTGAATGGTCACCAAAAAAATTTTATGAATGAGGATAAAAGAGAAGAGCGAAAAGGGGAGAGAAATAAAGATTTAAATCTTGGGAAGATGAGCGTTGTCGTAGACAACAGCACGCATGAGATTATGAGCAATAGCTTTGCTAGGAGGGACCTTGATTGGGCAGTTGGTATGCATATCTTCCGAGATATCCAAGACACTGCTTGTAAGTTCTGCATTATCCAAAGCTTTCTGAACGATTGGGAAAGGGAACCATTGAGCATCACCTAATTCCGGGTCATGTTCAAGATGAATTACCTCGCCGTCAGGTAATGCTTCACCAATAGCTCCAATCATTAAACTGGAAGGATAAGGCCATGGCTGACTGGCGTAGATTGCAACTTTTCCAAGCTTCACTCCACTTTCTTCCCATACTTCACGACGAACAGCTTCTTCGATACTCTCACCGGGTTCAAGGAAGCCAGCGAGACAGGAGTAGAAACCAGCAGGGAATCGTTTACTGCGACCGAGAAGCATCTTATCGCTAGTGGAATTAACGACAGCGACAATAATAGTAGGATCAGTTCTAGGAAATGAAATGTTTGTGACAACGCCGCGCGATGGACAAGGTCCGAGGACTTCACCTTTGTCGGTAGGCGGACACACGCGCTTTCCTCCAGCATTGACAGACATTGTCTTTGCACCGCACCCAGCGCAGAACGGATTGCGAAGATTCCAGTCCATATAAGAGCGAGCCATGGCGTAGATTGCAGCCTCAGAGTAACTGAGAATGTAATTGTTTCTAACCGACGTGAAGGAACCTCCAAGAGTCCCAACTTTTGTCACAAGAGCTGCAAGTGCGCTGCCCAAGGGACTAGAGCTATCTTTGGCAAAGGAAAGATCGATAGCAAAGTATGGCAGACCGCTGTACTTGTCGTGTTTAGCACCTTCAGCAGACTCGTCTATACCGAGAAAGACAATAAGAGGATATTCCTAAATCACATCAGTTAACTGGTTGATTTCAACCACAACAAATACAAGCAATCAATAGGCTAGATAGCCGCTCGTTGGTTACCTTTGAAGAATCCCATTCGGCAACGGTCTCTGGCTCAGATTTCGCAAAGGGGTTACCAATCGCAGGCTCGACGTCAGCGTACGAAAGAAACAACAAAGATCCGTCGGGTTTCGTTGCAGGGTCGAGGTTGTTTACTACTATAAAGCGAGCGGTGGAGCAAGTGATAGCGTCGGAGAGGAACGCGTAGTTGTCGCGAAGGAAGGAGACGCGGTTGAGCGGGCTTCCTGAAGAGATAGATTAAAAACCTGTCAACTGAATCTAATTGGAACAATCAAAATGTTATACCAGAGAAATACGCGCGCAGAGATTCTCCGTAGCGTTTAGTAAGAGGAGTAGCCATTTGAGAGTATATATGCGGGGAAGCAGACGAGTAATACGGTCTTTTTATAGCTAAACGAGGCAGCGAGAAGCAAACGGACTGCAAAGAAGCAAAATCAAAGGCTCGAAAACGACAGCAAATACGCGGCCACAGGAAATTGCACGAAAAAGTCGTGGTTTTTGCGGACAAAGGACGCGAAGAGGAAGAAAGAAAGAATAGCGACGAGGGGGGAAAAAAATTAAGCAGCTCAGCCTTGCTTCGACTCGGACAAAACCTTTAAAAACCCTGGGCTGTGGGTGGCCTTACTTGGTGACGCGCAATTGCTGCTACAAATGTTGCTTTACCTGTTATAGCTGGCAATCTATTGTTATTATTGTATTAAATGTTTATTGTTGTTAATATAATACTAGCAACTATTTACTCTCGGATAAATACCATCAACATACATCACAAAGCGCCATCTTTGATTCGTGCATCGGAAACGGACAAAAAACTGAAATACCTTTGACCGGTTTCTTCTGTGTTTCTTCTTATAAAGTACACTACTCTATCAATAACATGTAACTCTTTTAATTACTAGATAATGACGAGCGAACTGAGTTGACAATAATACAGTACAACTTCAATCGCAGGCACGGACTCTAATTATTCACAACCCAAGCACGTTTCTTATCCCATTTGCAAGCATTTCGCTTTCATATAGTAATCAATATGCTTTTAAATTGACTACTAATCTACACATATATCTTTAAAAATCCTGTCATGATGCGACCTTCCAACGCGGCCGATCTATCCGCCGTAGCGCTTAGCGATAAGAGCACTCCGAGGAGGATCTTTAGTGAATCCAGCCGCATATGACGGGGCTGCTTATTATGCATTTATTTACCGGAAAAGATCTTTGCCTGCAGATTGAAAATGGTGATATATGTGTGAAATAGGACTTTTTATGAGAAGTAAATGATGACCAGGCTTGTTTAAGGTGGCAAGATGAGAAAAGATGTGCTGCAACTGGTGAATGTTGTGCGGAGAGGAGGTATTTTCAAAATACAAGAACAGACGAGGCATGATGAAAGCGCCCGATATTATTAGTAGCAGCAGTCATAACAGTCAACTAGACACAATATATGTACTAGAGTTGTACTTCAGACAAAGATAATTTGTCAAATCGCTACATTAATAACATTTTAACTGGCCACAGACGGGGAATTGTCAGTTGTCGTGTGTAACTAAAGGTGGGGGGGGGGAATCGTACATTTCATTGGAGTAGCAGCAAAGACAGTCTTTAACTGACTACGCCTTGATTTACTCAATCTATGCTAGATGCTGTCTACTATCAATCCTCTATACTGCAACATGCAGACAGTTTTGAGATAGTCAAATGCTGTTGACAGTGCGATGAATCTGTTTATTTGCAGCAGGCAAAGCAGTCCAACACGTGCGAGGGTTTCGTGGTGGCCACAAAGTCATCCACTGTCTCCGACGGCCCTTTTGTCGCCTTGCCCGGCAACTCGATACTGCGACCACAGCTTCCTGGACTCTTCCCCAGTGTCTGTTTACAAAACAGCATTATCTCCCGCGACGCGTCTTCACGCGTTCTTTTACGCGTCCGCAAGCCCGTCCGTCGTCCACGCTGTCTTCGTCCGCTTCTGCCGTCGCCTCGCTCGCTGCCGCGAAAGCTGCTGCGCTCCAGGCCCAGCTCAGCCAGCTCTCCGCCTCTCTTTCCATTCACTCAGATTCTGCTCGTTCAGCGCTTTCCGCTGCTCGTGAACGACTACTGTCTTCTTCGCTCGCAGACAGAATCGCACACGAAGCACAGCTTGCTTTGCGCGCTATCTCGGACGCAGATCCTCTCGGCCTTGCTTTCGCCGCCGTCGTAGCGCTTTCCGGCATCGCTCTCGGAGTATTCGCCATGCGCAGGTTTTTTGGACTCGACGAGCCTCGGGCCCAGTCGCGGGCATCTTCTTCTTTTGACAATAGCAAACCCGATCATGTGCTCGTAAAGCACAATAAGCAATTCCTTCGCGTCGACTTTTCAAAACCCGGAGATATCGCAAGAGGTATCGCTACTGTTGGCGATGTTAGAGCTACCGCCGCCCGGTTCATCGGAGTTCCGAAACAGGAAATTGTGCTCATTTCCGGCGGAAAGAAATTGCTGGAAGATAAGGATACTTTGGCAAGCCATAAGCTTATGTCGGGATCGCGCATGCTCTGTTTGGTTGCGAACGCGAATAGTGCTGGTCACAATGCAGGGCCAGTCAGACAGCAAGTCAAAAAGCGCGTAGGTCCGACTGATCCCATTGAGCGGATAAACCTCGTTATGGACGCAGCTGCGAAGGAGCTTGTGCCTATGATTGATGCATACGTCGAATCTCCTCCTAGCGATAACGGCGACAAGCATCGTATGCTCTCTGAGTATGTTATCCATCAACTGTATAATACTGACATTTATTGAAATATCTCTATGACTAATTACTTTTAAACACAGACTCATTTTACAGAGACTATTTGCTCTTGATGAAATTGACACTCACGAAAACCCGGAGGCGCGGAAACGACGGAAAGAAGCGGTGAATAAATTTCACGAATATCAAGCTCGCGTTGATGTTGCAAACAAATCTCAGATAAAAGGAAGTTGATTTTATATTTAGAGTATTTTTCTGTTGTTGTTTTTTTGTAGATAATGGGTATATATGAAAATATACTTGAGCTTTATTCAATGAATGGATTGAGATATTTGCCAATATTTGATATTTTTGATTTTGTTTTGTACAGGATCTGATTTAACTAAATAGATATACACGAAGAAACTTTTTGAAAGGCTGTATATACATATTTTACAAAAGAGACGGCTTTCCCTCCAACGTTTCGCTTGTCTATTCAAATCGTCGTCTGTAAATAGGAGAGACAACTTTTAAGAATGTACCAAATCCATAATAAGAAACTTTTGTACCAAATGATAGCGCTTTTTCTGCATCTTTTCGAGAATTAGTAAAGGCACAAGTAGCCGAAAGTGCCTTTGATCTCTGCTGCGCGAAAACTTCAGGATCATCAGTTAAGACCGCGTCGATACCAAGTCTGATACAAAGTTCCATGCTTTCAGGAGAATTTACAGTCCATGCATATACATATTTGCCCATAGCATGTAACTCATCAATCATGGCATAGCCACTGCTTGTGTACAGAGAAGCAATGGCCATACTGATGCCAATAACTGAGGGTACATTTTTGAATTTAGCCGCATAAGAGATGTCTACACCGATATGAATGAGTGGCAACTCAGGAAGATGTTGAGCGCAGAGTGGAAGAAATTTGACCTAGTGACAGAAAGGGATGTTAATTTCCTTTCTAACCATTAAAAAAACGCTGTAAAGGTAAATTTACCAGCCAAATTCCTAAAACAATACGTTCTTTCCAGTATGACAAATCGGGCGTAATTTCACGTATTACTTTAGCCATTGCTGCAATGACCGCCACGTCATTATCAGCTTTAACATCTATACAAATCCATTTTCCTTCAAATCTCGGGTTTGAAACAAATTGCTGCAAAATGTCTTTCAGTAATATCATTTTTGAATGAGGTTCACTGACTGTGCGCAGGTTCTCTAAATCACCGACGTAGTTTCTATTTCTAATTGGCTCGGTGGTGGATCCAAAGACACGCTTAGCATGCATATCGTGTGAGATTACAACATATCCATCTGCTGATAGATGGACGTCTAGATAGAAGTATTGTGTTGGTGGTTAACTCGTATTTTGAGTGAGAGAGTCAGCCTTACCAGTCTCGATAGCATCAGCATCAGCTTCAATGATAGCAGCCTCCAAGCTCTCGAACGAGTTTTCTGGGTATTTGGCAGAGAACCTAGGATATACACAGTTTTAGAAGACTCGATTATAGACAGCACAGGACATCATACCCTCTATGGCCGACGGCGCGCGGGATCCTGAGTGCCTTTGTGTCTGGCAAAGCAGGGTCCGCCGTATTCTCTGCGCCAAAGATTGGCGAATTAAATGCTAAACTCATAATTGCGATTAACCGAGTCTTTCAAAAGACAACAACAAACTGGATTTAATAATCTATCAGAGTCCGTGAAGAGCCTCATCGTAGAACAGGCAGAGCAAGTGAGGTTTCTTTTTAAATGTTTATTGTCAGTTGTCGACCGCCAATTGAAGTTTCACGTGCAGGCGGAACGAGACAAAGTGCGGACGGGCAGTATATCTCGTATTGTCGAAAACAGCTTAGCTCAATCCCGCTAGTGTTTTGATATTGTAAAAGGGATTAAATATGGGTATTTGTACTTGAATTCGTGTGTGAATTGCGTTTACTACTTGGAAATGCATTGCGCAGAACCGCTTATATTCAAGCGCTTTTCACGCTTGAACCTGTCTGATTTTTGATGTGAATTTATGCCTAATTCATGGCGCGTAAATTTCATAACAATTATAAACCCTCCGTACTCCAAATCTACGTCTGAAATTACCAAACTGACCTTTTCTTGCTCTGAAAGGGTTCAACGCAGTCCATGATTTAGATGCTGACCGCCAATTGCCTTCAACAACCTTAAATCCTCGCTGCGGCTGGACGAGGCACTTCCCACGCCGCTCACAGCTTCTGCCCCGAATCTCGCCAGTTTCCCCCCATACACTTCTTCACAAATCTGGCATTGTCTCTTTGATCTTTTGGCAGGAACATTGAATTTTTGTTTTGGGGTTTTTTATTGTTTAAGCGCCTGTTTAAAGCCTTTTAATCAGCTTTGTTAGCTCGCCGATGGGGTCCAGCAACTCGAAACTCGCATTTAAGCAGTCGGTCTTTCGTCTCTTTGAGGAGCAGAACATCCCAGCCTCGGATCCGCTCTGGGATCAGGTATTGATTTTGTTTTATTAGCATATATATGCATGTTCTTAACAACATACTAATGTCTCATTTTTAGTTTTTTGAAATCCCGGAAACTGCGGAAGATATCTTTGCCTTATTCTCTCCCTCAGATATCCGAAGAACTCGTGATACCGCATTAAACAATCTCGAGCAGCTGATCATCAATGTGACCACTCATTTAGTACACCTTCTTCGTGACTCGCAGAATAACAATTTGGCTGTAATACCGAATACAGGTTCAGGGGCAGGTCAAAACACAGATGATGCAGCAGATGCCAGTGCTTGTGAGCGTCCTATGACGGCGGCTCGTGCCACTCGGCAGACTTTGAACTGCATGCGAATCGTGACTAGAGTTTTGCCTTTTATTTATGAGAAACGTGAATTAGATGACTGGAAATATGAATTATTTTGGGGAATGGGCCAACCTTTACCTGAGATCGCTCGTAAGCCAAATACTGATCCTAACGATAGTGGTAATCTTGAATATGAGGAAGAAGAAGAAGAAGAAGAAGAAGAAGAAGAGCGGCCTTTAGGAGCGGCTCTTATTGACACTCTTACTGACTTTTTGTTTTTACCTGGATTTGCGCTGCCGATTGCTTCTGGAAAGGACGCCACTATTGCATATACAATTTGGGAAACAGGCATTGGAAGCACAACTCCTGTTGGCACGACAAATCAATTAGAAGCGAATAAGATTGAGACTCTACGGACTATTCTGACTGTCCTGTCGGAAGCTATGTATTACTCTCCTGGATCACTTCCTGTTGAAGGTGTTCGATTTACGTCATATATGGTCTGTAATCCCGACAAAAGAATTGTCTTGAGCGTGCTTTGCTCACTTCTGAATACGGCTATGAAATATAACCCAGGATGGCGAGTGCCTTATAGTGGGGTTGTTTCTATTGACCCAAGGCAGTTGCAAGTTGCATACTGTTTACAGTTACTTCTTGTTTTGGTAACTTATTCAATCCCCGACGATGAAGATATTATCAGTTTAGGCATTCACATCGAGGAAACAGTAGAGACTCCAACAGTCCAAACAGTACAAAGCAATGCGCGAAAGTATTTAAAAAATTGGTACAGGTATTATCTTGGACGACTTCACAGAATTCAGGATTTGCAGTTTTTAGCTGATGGAATGTCTCGATTATTAAATCAACCGATGCAATCTGTGGCGTCGTATTTACCAGGTAGTCAAAAACAGATTGAATGGGCTCCTGAGCTTATTATGTTGTTTTGGGATTTAGTCAGAAATAATGGCGTAGGTTTATACCTTTTGTATTATGATGATAGAACTACAGTTGCTGACAGAAGATGCTTAGCGGTTTCGAAATTATATAATATCGTCCGACCGAATTCACGATTTTGTTGT
The DNA here is from genome assembly GCA_030556335.1 of Myxozyma vanderwaltii. Taxonomy (NCBI): domain Eukaryota; kingdom Fungi; phylum Ascomycota; class Lipomycetes; order Lipomycetales; family Lipomycetaceae; genus Myxozyma; species Myxozyma vanderwaltii. The sequence goes on along the minus strand of JAKTPV010000098.1, from coordinate 12,426 downwards.
TCTTTTACTCTATTACTCGCACACATATCGACTTGATGCGTCAAGGGTTGGATTAGTTAGATTATGCGTTTTCGTATTACAAACAATTTCTGCCGATCCAGTTTTCAGTGTTCGACTAAATCGGAAATTTGATTCGCATAATGCACTTCCTTCATCAATGCGGATATCGGGATGGGATTCATCGTCATCGTATGCTGATTATCTTTTACTATCAATCTACAGTCTTATGAGTACTAGTAATGGTAAACTTTCGGCTTTGTATCCGTCGTTGCTGGATATACAAGTGAATTTGGCACCGCATGTTTCGAATATTAGCCGATTAACATGTAGTCGCATGATGCAACTTTTCTCAGTACTTTCAGCTCCTACATTTCTGGTGACGAATGGAGTGAATTATATGTTGACGGATAAATTACTGGGAGCTATTACAGAAATGATTGTAAATAATAATCACCAATCCAACGCGAATTTACTCTACACGATATTTAGATCGCGAAAGAAGTTTGAAGCCTTGAGGGAGTTGACGTTTGAGAAATGTTTGGAAGAAGTACGAATGCACAGGAAAATGGCAGCAGAGGCAGCAGGTGGGGTTAACGGAGATCGCAAAGATGATGTGGTGGTAAACATGGATGCCAATGCATCATCGGCGGAGACAGCAACAGACAGTAAAGGAAAAGGGAAGATGCCTATGAATGATAATACAAATGGAGAAACATCGTCGCATGCGAATGGATCAGTACCACAGTATGATGCGGATGGATACTTTACACCTACACAAGAATGGTTTGATAGCTGGCATTCGAAACTACATTTACAGGTTATATGCCATCTACTTGATGTTCTTCCTGGATTTATCCCGAGATTAAATACAATTCACAGACATTCTTCTTCAACAATGGGAAGTTCTGCCAGCTCTACTACTTCACTTCACCGAAATTCTAAAGAGTATCAGACTGATTCGGATGTGATTAGTGCATTGCGGCATTTGGATGACGAGACTGTTCTTCCGAGCTCGTATCAGCGCTCGTTCCATGAGCCGGTTGGATTCGAATGGACAGTTGCGGCCAAAGGTTGGTATTATTCAATTCTATGGGGAGCGGTTTACGTGATGCATGAGATTATTGCGTCAGAAGAAGGACCTTCTGCTGGCGGGATTGTAGCTGCGGTGACGGGAGCTAGCGGGGTTACAGCTGGACTGAGCTGGTGTGGGATTTGGAGAGGAACCAAAGTGCAACTGTTTAGGGTGCAGGAGACCAAAGTGACTGGCCCGAGTTTGTTGAAACCTCGGGGAGCAGTTGATGCGGTTGCAAAGTCCATGCTGGAACGGCTAAAATCTCAGACTGCGGCGTCATAAATAGCAACATATTTTTTTGGAGTTTTGTTTTACAATAAAATGGAAGCACGATTACAGAAATGTATACACCGGCAACAAGAGAACAGTATGATCAGGATATGAGATGGAATCTATAAATTGCCTTCAGAAATTTAACTCTCTTTGATATTCTCAGATGCAACTGCTCGCGCCTAAAACAAAAAAGAGGCGATGTTGCATACCGTCAAATTTGGCTTTTTGTTTGTTCATCGCTAGACAATAGAAACCACACCGCTTGCAAAATAATAATAATATAATAATAATATAATAATCAAACAAAACGAACGTAGAAAACACTCTGTCCGATTTCTGTTCTCTTAGCTGGTGATGCAGTTAAAGGATCAGTCTAAGCGTCATTGCGTGTATTGCTCCAGACGTGAGATTGTCGTCATTGAGTGCTATTCTGCAGCCTGCTAGATAATTGTTAGAGATAGTAAACTGATATTGGCACAATGTGAGAAGGGATACATACAATGGCTTGCAGTACTGATACAAGGAGGACGCGAATGCGCAGAGCAATTTAAGAAAGAGATGAACGGTGTGACACAAATCACAACACAGTCACAAAAAGCCCTACATTCCAAAGAAACCCTATACCAGAGAAGATAATTCCTATAAGAACAGCCGAGTCCCCGCGCCTTCTTGTTCTTTTTTTTTTTCTTTTGGTTAAGACAGAAAGTCAGCATCAATTCTTATATGGCTCTTGCCTTTTACCAGAGCCATCAGGGTACTGCTTTCAAATGTCTTTAGTTTTAGTTTTTGGAACACCTTTTATAAGAAAATCTCCATGAGGTTTTTGTGAAGTTAGCTGAATAGAACATTGTTTATACTATGATTACAATCCTGTAGACAAGGTTGAAGTAGAAGCACAACCTGTGCCCATTTTATTGTATTTGGTTGCTATAGCGACTGTATTATCTTAGTGGGCAAGAAGTAAACAAAGCAATGTGTACTATCTTACTGTTTACGTGTGCTTCCAGTGCAGGAAAGCTGTGACAAGGACGAGTGAGCGCACGCGGCCGCGGGATTGGCGGCGGCTGGCCAGTTTTCGAGGCCAATCTCGACCCTGATTTTATTACACAGAAACAGACACCGCGCGCATTTGTGCTATCTCGCGTCAATTCACAGGGCCTTTTTCTTCTTCATTCATGGCTCTTCCTGCTGCTTTTCTTTTGCTCTCGTGCTTTTATCTTTCTCCGCCAGCGATTGTCTTGAACGAGCGTCAAATCTCGTCTGTTTTTAGTATTGGTTCCAGAGTGTGGTTATGAAGTTTGGCAAGAAGTGCGTAGCGACCTGATTGCTAATTGAGCTGTCGACTCTCTCTCCTCTGCTGACTCCATCTTCATCAGTCTGCCCCGTAATCAGGTGCCTGAGTGGAGGTAAGTCTACGTCCTCGAATCTTGCGTCAAATTCATGCAGACTACTCACTTCTCGTCATCGCAGCGCGTTCTATCTCAACTACAAGTCACTCAAGAAGCACATCCGCAACGCGAACGACCGCGCCTCCGCTCACGGCGACCTTGTCGGCCCCATCAACGAGGCCTATCTCACGCGTATGTCTGCTCCTCCTCCTCCTCAGCTTCCCGGTCCTGCCTTGCGCGCGCCTTCCCTCCCAGTGGAACCGGGCCGCACATGATGCTTTTCAGGGGTTTCTCGCATGCTGACTCAACCGGCTCATCGCACAGCTTTCTTCTACTCCCTCGACCGCAACCTCGAAACCGTCGACTCCTTCTACAACAAGCGTCTGGCCGAGTCCTCCCGCAGACTTAAAGTCCTTCTCGACCGTTTTCCTATATCCGTGCCTCCGTCTGAATATGACCGCGACGATTTAGAGGACCTCGTCGGCGCCCTTCTCGAGCTGCGAAGTCAGCTTCGTATGCTACAGGTGTGTGACGGTCACTTTTTAGAACGAAATCTGTTATTCTAATCTTTTCTCAAACTCTCTATCTACAGTGGTACGCAGAGGTGAACAAACGTGGGTTCGTCAAAATCTTGAAAAAACTAGACAAGCGCGCGCGTGTCAACGAGCAGGATCGCTACCTTGACTCCAAAGTTCTCATCCTGCCCTTTGCCTCCGGAATAGCTGCGAACAATCATATGGAAACAATCAATCACTGGCTTTCTGATCTTGCTCCTAACGAAATTGGCGAAATGCCGCCTTCTCCATCACGCCGTGATTCTACAACTGGCATCATAAACGGCAACTCGCACTTATCTGAGGGCATTAAAAATGCTGTATCTTCCGATGATTTGAAGAGCTTAAAAGGAATTCTTGCTGATTCAGGATCTGACAACGAACAATTGCAAAAACTCATGCTTACTGGCCTTCAAAAGGCAGTTTCATCCAAGGCTACCTCGTGCGTGGAGTACCTCTTACAGCAAGTCGACAGCCTTTCTGATCCGTCGGACTTCCGCGGACGAAACATTGTTCACCGCCATGTTGTTGCACTCGGCCGCCAGCGCACTTCGGCCTCAAGTGGGCATCTGGAGAGAACGCGTGACTTTTACATCACACCCGCAGAAAGCCCTGTTTCTTCTGCACAATTGACCAAGGTCTATGGTAGCGATGGCATTAACTCCACTGATGAAACGTCGATTCTTCGATTTATCCTTGACCATCTGTCTGCCGCGCAGCGTCCGGCTTTGGCCGCTCGCGATGGGCATAATCGCAGTCCCCTGCATTATGCCTCGCAATATGGCACTCGACAAGTTGCTGAAGTCATCATCGAATATCTTAAGAAATGGAATCTTTGGAGTGCTGCAAATGGCTTAGATGCTCCCGAATGGATTGACGCCGAGGGTTTGTCTCCCTTCCATCTCGCTGTGATTGGACATCATCCTAAGACTCTCAAGGTTTTGCTTACTGCAGCGATTCCAATTGCTCCTCGCGACTCATCGCAGTTGCTTAATATTGCTGCTAATAACGATTATTCTGAAATAATTGACTTGCTTCTTGAAGCTGGCCTTGATGTCGATTATGCCGATGAACAACTTGGCGAGACGCCGTTGTATAGCGCTTCCAAGTCTGGTCACGTCGAAAGCGCTGCTATGCTTTTGAAGCATAAAGCGAATACTGAAATTGCGGAAAACACCTATGGATGGACTCCTCTGTTTGTTGCTGCTGTATATGGCTATGACAAAGTCGTTGATTTGTTGATTGCGAATGGAAGCGATGTTTCTAAAACCGACGGATCTGGATGGACGGCAATGGAGCATGCTTGCCTTCGTGGCCATTTGGATATTGCTAAAAAAATGCCTGCTCCTCAACCACCTCCATCGCCATTCCCAACAAACAATGAAATTTCAAGCGCTGCGTCAGCTTCCGTTGAAAGTTTAATCTCTCTTAGTTCTTCTGTTTCATCAAAGACATCATCGTCGCCTAGCTTGGGATCTTACATTTCTCCTTCTTCCCGCGAACCAATTAAGAGTTTTGGACACAAGTATCTTAAGAATAATACTACTATGGTTCTTGTCACCCTTGGTTCAACAGACACGCGCACAAATGTGGTTCCGGTTCAACTTGATCAAGTGCCTTTGTCTCGTGTTCATTCTACTCAGTTGGATACAGCTCTCTCGTTGGTTATTTCTGCTCAAAATGCGATTGGCGAACCGACGGTAATTGATCTTCCTATTCAGGATAACTCATCTACTGAGCCAATTGTCTTCCAAACCACAGATCCAAGCAATACGAGGCTTCTTTTTGATATCGTGCCCACGTATGCTGGAAACAGACACCAAATTCTTGGTCGTGCTGTTGCGATGCTGTCTAGTATCAAGACCTCTGTAGGTCAATCTGTCCGCAGTTTGCATGAGATGATTACTGTTCCAATTGTGCAAAGTTCTACTTTAGATATCCTTGGAACCGTCAGCTTTGAATTTTTGATTGTTAAACCATTTGAACATCCAAATATGAGCATCGCAAAGTCATCCACGTACTGGAAGTCATTGACTTCGACTCGGGTTATAGGACATCGCGGTCTTGGTAAGAATTCGACATCCCATAAAAGTTTGCAGCTTGGCGAAAACACTCTACAGTCGTTTATTGCTGCTGCAAATTTGGGAGCTAGTTATGTTGAATTCGATGTTCAGCTTACTAGAGATCATGTGCCTGTTATTTATCATGATTTCGTTGTAGCCGAGACCGGAATTGACGTGCCAATGCATGCGCTTACGCTCGAGCAATTCTTAGCTGTGTCTGAGCGTCGAACATCAAAGCTGCGCAGTCGCAATGCATCTCCACGAAGATCTGACAGTAGAAATTCAAACTATTCGACTACTTTTACAAATACTGTTGATGATAGATTGTCTGCTTTGGGAATCAGTAATGACTCTGGTACATCGTCTTCCTCTACTTTGGCTGCTACTGGAAGACGTCCTCGATCTTTATCTCTAGAAATGGATGATACTGATGAGTATACCGAGAGATTAAAGTTTACTCGCGATTTCAAAAAGAAAGGCTTTAAAGGTAATTCTCGCGGTATTAGTATTCAAGCACCATTTACTACACTTGAAGAAGTTTTTAAGACTCTTCCTAAGCATGTTGGATTCAACATCGAATGCAAATATCCAATGCTTGATGAAAGTCAAGCTGAAAACATGGATGATCTTGCTATTGAGCTTAATGAATGGGTTGATACTGTTCTTAAATGTGTTTATGATAACGCGAATGGTCGGGATCTTATCTTTTCAAGTTTTCATCCAGATGTCTGTATAATGTTATCACTGAAGCAGCCTTCGATTCCCGTTTTATTTCTCACAGAATCCGGAACTGAAAAAATGGCTGATATTCGTGCCTCAAGTTTACAAGAAGCAATCAGATTCGCATCTCGATGGAATTTGCTCGGCTTAGTCTCTGCTTGTCAACCTCTCATTATAAGTCCACGTTTAATCAAAGTTGTCAAAGAGTCAGGTTTAGTTTGCTTTAGTTATGGAGCTATGAATAATAATCCTGAATATTGTCAATTACAAATGAATTATGGCGTTGATGCAGTTATTGTGGATTCGGTATTGGCGGTGAGAAAAGGTCTTACAAATGGAAAGACTAACACTGTTCTTGAATAGAGTTTAATTGGAGTTTAGAGAGTTTAAAGAGTGAGTGAGTGAGTGAGTCGGTTTTGTTTGAATTAACTTGCTTTTCTCAAATATGGTAGTTTTTTTTTTCTGTTTCTTTTTATTTTGTTTGGCGGAGGTTGTTGATGTTAGAGTGGTGGTTACGGGCCTTTTTAATAAATTGTAGTTTGTGCTTTGCGTTTTGCTGGTCAATACGACAAGCAATTTATATATATTTAAATATGGTTTGAGTTTTTTTCATTGTACATTGCATTATTAGACTCTTACGATGTAGTTCTCTATTCAAAGTACGCAAATCAAAAATTTTATTACCTTTGACTATGGTTGAACAAGCAATGCTTCCGGATCCTCACATGTAAATATAAAATGTATATCTTTTGCGAGCTTTTGACCTAATTTTCTCACTCTTGGTCCATTTGAAGCTGTATTCACATCTAAAAATGCATCTACACCATTAGTCGAAGCTGCGCTCATCATGTTGTGAATTGATTTATGTCTTTCCACGAATTTTTCCGCTAATGCGTCTGTAACGAATTTTACTTGCCGCATAGTTTTTTTAAATGTATCTTCAATTGTTTTTCCTGCCTGGATCTGTCCAGCTTCCATACAAACTGTTTCGTGAATATTAGTTCTAGCTCGACGATATGGAATAGTACCAATATCATGCGTCAAAATTGAAATCCACGAAGCAGAATCATTTGATGAACTAGATTGGAATACCAAACATTTATGTAAAATTTGCAACTTAATTAAAGCTTCTTCAATCTTTTCATCATCAGTTGTAGGATTATATTGTGCTTGAACTTTAGTGTATAAATCACTTTCTCTCTGTTTTTTCGCTCGAGTTCTAGTTGTGCCAACTTCACCTTCAGCTTCTAAAAGTGCTTTTTGAACCATATTAGTAAATTCTCGTTGATTGTTTACCATCAGTTTTTTTAACAATGATGATAACCCTTCAATCATATAGATTATTCTGACGTCAGGACATAGTCGTTTCAGATTTTCAGCATGCTCATCAAGAGCATCATCAAGTACTATATCGACAAATTCTACTCCACTAAGAATAAGTAGGACAAAATTTTCTTTTCGAATTTCTTCAGGAATCGGTACAAAATGTCCTAAAGCAGAATTATACTCCGCTTTAACTTTTCGCCTCCATTTGATCATATTTCCAGTGGGACTTCTCCAATTTTTCGATACGTCAACTTTAAGCTCTGTTAATACTTGAAGTAAGTGCTCACCAGCCACTGTAATTGCAAAATCAGAATCTATATCAACAATCATTTCGTCGTAAATTGCCTGTTTATCACGTTTAAGAGTATTTGCAGATGCAAATTCTTTCTCGATAGCTTTCTCTCGTGCTGCTGCTTCTTTCTCACGTTGCTTTTGCTCGCGGCGGATTTCTGCTTCACGTTTCTTCGTAAGCTAGATTTTCATATTAGTAAAATAAAAATAAAAATAATGACAAGTTATTACACCGTCATAATCATAAAACAGTTTGGATACATACCGCTGATTCGCTTGGTGCTTTTACTGCTCTTGCCTTTTTGGGAACAGGTTGAGAGCTTGAACTTTCAATATCCTCAATCCTTTTTTTACTTGCTTTCGAAGACGGCTTTGGCTTTGAAATGAGTGTATTAATATCAAAACTCTCTAGTCGATTAAATAAATCTTTATGCCGATCACTAAACTTTGAAGTCGCCGCAACAGACTCGGAAATATCACTGCTACTATCATGTATACTATGCTGTCGTTGTGCGTCAGGCGATGATGAACAAGAGACAGATTTATCGCTTTCTATTGATTCTTGAGATTTTCTTGAGACTGTGGATAATGGCATGGATTTTGATTTTCCTAGACTCGCAAGAATAGCGGTTGTCGTGCGCGCACTGTGGGCAAGTGAGCTTGCAGTTGCTGGAACATGGATATCTGGCGGTCTTCCTTGTCGCAGATGAGGTATGGATTTGCTTGGAGGTTGATTCTCAGTTGAAGCTCTGCTATTCCTTGAGGTTGATCTAGTGGCTTTAGCGGGAGCTTTGCTTGTGCATTTTGATGCCAACGGAGATTTGCAGCTGCTGCGGCGCGTGACTGACGGAGGTGAAGATGCAAATAGTGGAGGTGAGGAGAAACGAGGAGAATGGGGGGATGAAATATAAGAAGCACGCCTAGATATTGAAGGAGAATGCGGATGTAGAAGTGCCGTAGCAGATGGTGTATTTGCCGAATTATATGATGTCGGAAGTGAAGTGAGAGGAACAGACTTCTTCGCTTTTTCTGTAGCATCTCTGAAAGGTCTGAATTTGTCTAGAATCTCTTGAAGAGTTGGTACTGGCGCGTTTATATCAAAATCTGAATCAGTACTGAAATCAGGCGGAGCTGATACGGTTCGAGACGCCTTTGTCGGATTTGGTACTCGTGAGCTGCTTACGACAATATCAGCTTCTTCATCTATTAAGTCGCAGACAGTCTTTTTGTTCTCAAGGTTCTTTGATTTTGTAGTAAGAGTTGGGCGGATTGGCTGAGTCTGAAAACCATCAACTGGCTGAGTATCCTGTTGTGTATCTGGCTGTGACTCTGGTTGTGTATCCGCTAATGACTCTGATCTTCGCTCTTGATTGGGTGACGAGGATTGAATTATTAAATCTGGCTCGACTTCAAATATATCGCAATCAGAGGAGAGCAAAGACAGTTTCCGAGACTGAGTCTGTGAAGATGAGTTGATTACAATCGGAGAATCATCAATAACAATCACGCTTGAATCATTGGACTTTGCAGGGGTATAGTGCGTTCGTGATCTAGATAGTCGCGGGGAGTTGATTCGAGATGGAGAACGTGAATCAGTTGAAATCTTTAGAACTTAGTTAAAATCGTATGTTATTTCAGAGAATAAGAGTAAGTACACGCACTTGACTGGAGGAGATAGGCTCAACAGACACTTCTACTGAACGTGTCTGGACAGCGTCGCGACGAGCAATCTCGAGGGAGCATAGACTATTCTGTCTGCCCGACTCTACCGCATCTTCTTCTAGAGAAACAACCATTTTCACGCAAAGCTTAGCGATCTTCTAAACATATTCCATTCCATAACGAAGCTAAATCCGTAAAAGGCAATTGTCAATAAAAGCTCATCGATGCTCTGTCCATTGAACACCGTAGACCGTGACGCGCTGTGCTAATGTGGCTATGCGTGCGGCTGGTGTAAACAGTAAACATGTGGCTCAGCAATCAATTAGGCGGGCTTAGTCAAATGTAGGGTTGCGTGTGTGTAGGGTTAAAAAGACACACAGCAGTCACGGGCATTTTTCTGGCGCGGCGCACAGAGCGGATTTGGCGGGGCCCGACTCGACGCCATGCCATCTCGGCTCACGAGAAAGTTGGACCTTCTTAGTTCCCCTCAAGCAGCACACTCGAGTTTCTCAGCAACTTCGCTTTTTTTTCAGCAAGGCAGCCCAACAAAAACTCAGCAAAATGTCGCACAGAAAGTACGAAGAACCCAGACACGGTTCGCTTGGTTTCTTACCCAGAAAGCGATCCGCTTCCCACCGCGGAAAGTGCAAGTCGTTCCCTACCGACGACAAGACTAAGCCCGTTCACCTCACCGCCTTCCTCGGCTACAAGGTATGCAATCGCACCGATTTGATGAATAGATGGAGGAGATTATTCCAGAAAGCAAAATATGAATTATTTGTGTTGTCCAAGCAGAGAGTACGGGGCGTTTGAAGAACTCGATCGCTAATTGAAAAATATTAGGCCGGTATGACCACCATCGTCCGTGACCTTGACCGTCCTGGTTCCAAGATGCACAAGCGTGAAGTTGTCGAGGCTGTCACCGTCGTTGACACTCCCCCTATGGTCGTCGTTGGTGTTGTCGGATACGTCGAGACTCCCCGTGGTCTCCGAACTCTTACCACCGTCTGGGCCGAGCACTTGTCTGAGGAGCTCAAGAGACGATTCTACAAGAACTGGTACCACAGCAAGAAGAAAGCCTTTACCAAGTACGCTAAGAAGTACTCCGATGACGGAACCTCCGTCGGTCGCGAGCTCGAGCGTATCAAGAAGTACGCTACCGTCGTTCGTGTTCTTGCCCACACTCAAATCCGCAAGACCCCTCTTTCCCAGAAGAAGGCCCATCTCCTCGAGATCCAGGTTAACGGTGGTTCCATCTCCGACAAGGTCGACTGGGCCAAGGAGCACTTTGAGAAGGAGATTGAGGTTTCGTCAGTTTTCGAGCAGGACGAGGTTATTGACGCCATTGCCGTCACCAAGGGTCACGGATACGAGGGTGTCACCGCTAGATGGGGTACCAAGAAGCTTCCCCGTAAGACTCACCGTGGTCTCCGAAAGGTCGCCTGTATCGGTGCCTGGCATCCTGCCCACGTCCAGTGGACTGTCGCTCGTGCTGGTCAGGCCGGTTATCATCACCGTACCTCGGTCAACCACAAGATTTACCGTGTCGGTAACGGCGAAGACAAAGCCAACGGAACTACCGATTTCGACCGTACCGAGAAGACCATCACCCCTATGGGTGGCTTCGTCCGCTATGGTGAGATTAAGAACGACTTCCTCGTTATCAAGGGTGCCATTCCCGGTGTTAAGAAGCGCGTCATCACTCTGCGAAAGTCGCTCCGTGTCCACACTTCCCGCAAGGCTCTCGAGAAGGTCCAGCTTAAGTGGATCGACACTGCATCCAAGTTCGGTAAGGGTCGCTTCCAGACCCCGGCGGAGAAGGGTGCTTTCATGGGTACTCTTAAGAAGGATCTTGAGTAAGCATCAAAAAAAAATTTTAAAAAATTTGTGTTTCTGTAGACGAGTGTTGGAGGATTATACAGAGCTTGAAAAAGTAATGTGTTTTATATTTTTGTTCAAATAGGTAGCCGGCTTTGTTTATGAATCATCTTAATTGTATAAATCAATCATGAAACATCTGTAGCAAAAAAAAACCAAATCAGTGCATTAATTAATCAACCGAATTGTATTATACCGTAGAAGTTAATGATAATTCCACATGCTTACCTTTATGTCTACGTGGGTATGGAGGTGTTGGTTTTGGGTGTTTTACGATTAAGAACAAGAAGATGTTTAGAAGGTAGTAAACTGCCTATAAGTACTACTATACAATCAACCCATTATAATCATACACTACCTCTCAAAAATGGATTAATCAACTAAGTCCTACAAATCATTTTGAACCGCTTGTAATTAAACGGCACTTTTAAAGCATTCTACACGATATACTGTAGCATCTTCGATGTATAATATACAAGAAGCAATAATATATAAAAAAATCGCATGTTGAAAGCAGCAGTTTATAAAAATCTATGACATTATTAAATATACCAACCTGATAATTCGTTTTACTGCTTGAATGTGTTTTTAATCAGGAGTGCAAAATTATTATATTGATATTTTTTTTTTACAAGTTCTGTTTTTTATGTTCAGGAGTATATAGATTATTAGTATTGTGTAAATTTTCGTAAATTGAAATATCTTTGAACAAATTCTTTCAATATTCTAAAATATCTAATTAAATTAAACATTTAGATATTATAAAACGTCGTCCCGGATCTACATATATCAAGCTCAGAAATTATCTTGGAGGATATTTATATCATACATCTATGATTCATGGGTATTGGGGTTTTGCGTATAGTTATTTGGTATAGTGCTTTTATTTAGTATAGGGTATTTGCTCTCTAAAGTATAGGGTTTCGTAAGTTTTTTTATGTGAAAAGGAATTGGGTTTCAGATACAGATTGTACAGAGTATAGGGTATTGGGTGAAGGGTGAAGGGTGAAGGGTATTTGTCAATGTCTATGTCTATGTCTATAAGTCTATTAGCCAACTGGCGGATTCGTGTAAAATGTATTGAGTGTAAGGTATTGAGTGAAGGGTATTGGGTGACAGGTAGTGGGTGAAGGGTATTGGGTGAAGGGTATTGGGTGGAGGGTATTTGTATATTTATTAATTCGTATATGGTATAGTAG
>JAKTPV010000097.1:0-45969 GCA_030556335.1 Myxozyma vanderwaltii | reverse complement strand
CGCACGCGCACGTTCACACAAGGTCAGGGGTACGGTTGGCTCACAATTCTGTTCTGTTTACTGTTCTGTTATTCTGTGATTTTGTTCTATTGACACGGGGGCCCTGAGAAGAGTGAAGAAGGTCTGGTATGCCATTACCAGAGTCCGGCGGGCCCTTTGGATTGAATAACTTGCATATGCAAGAAGTGTCCTTAGAAGTCTTCCAAGACTCCGATACCCAATATGAGTTTTGAAGGATTGAAAGCCCAGAGAAGAGTGAAGAAGGTCTGGTATGCCATTACCAGAGTCCGGCGGGCCAATCAATATTTTGTATTTATTTATTTTTTTTTATTTGGGGGATGAGGAGTGATGATGAGCATTTACGGTGATTTGGATTGGAAAACACAGTATTTTATTATTGTTATAGTTGCATGGAATTATGATATAGAAGGATTTACATAAAGCACAAATAAGGATGGAAGGATAGGAAAATGCATTCATAGGAGAAACGTGATTATTCATTGTATAGTTGATTTATTTTATTTGGTATAATTTACTTTGATTACAAATTTAGAGATATAACTGGAATGTGATGTACTCAAAGCAAAGTATTGCACATATCAATCATTTAAAAATAACTTATTTATTTTCTGGGTTTGTTCTCTACGATGTATTAAAAATCCACATGCGCGCGACTCCGATCTATTCATTTTACCTCAAACGGTAGCTCAGAATGGTTTTCTGCTTTTGTACGTGGCAGCGCCTTGACACGTTATTCTCAGATATATGATAATGCAAACGTCTTCATTATGTACAAAAGCCAATAAACGGATCTATTTCTTTGTTAAAGATATATGATAGAGATTTAACGTGGCATCGGTAACCTCGCTAGGACTGCCCACAAGAGGATCAGCACCACTTTGTGTTTTAGGAAATGCAATAACATCACGAATTGAGTTAGTACCGACTAGAATGGCGCATAATCGGTCAAAGCCCAGAGCTAAACCTGCGTGTGGAGGACATCCCATACCCAAAGCAGTTAATAAATGCGAGAATGGATTAAATTGTTGAGAAGCGTGAGGATCAACTGGAACATTTGGTATGCGAAGAAGTTTTGCAAGGACCAATCTCTGAAGAAGTGAATCGTGAATACGAGCGGATCCACCGCCTACTTCCACACCGTTGAGGACAAAGTCGTAATGCTGGCCTAATACCGTCCGCGGATCAACTTGAGCGTTATTTTCAATTGCAGCAGAAACTTGGGGTAAAGAATCGAGAGTTGGCATAGTAAATGGATGGTGAGTTGCGGTGAGATTGTCGTAGTCAAATTCAATATGACCGTCAATGAGTTTTTCCTTCTCTGTAGGAGTAAAAAGTGGGAAGTCCACAACCCAAAGTGGCGCAAAAGTACCGGAATTTTGAATTCCAGTCTCGTATAAAACTTGTAATCGCTGTCGTCCTAAAGGTGTAGGATTTTCAAACGGCATGGTTTGACGGGTACACGCGTAAATTACATCGTTTTCTAGAATATTATTCTCTGATATGATTTTAGAGGCGATTGTCTCTAGATTTTCTGATACAGAGAAGACAAGGCCGAATTGTTCTGAGCAAAGTTGAAGCCACTTAGCCGGTGTATTTGATTCAGACAGCTGAAATGAGGTAGGTGTGCGGAGTTTCGGGTATGCGTCTGGAGGTGAAGATATTTCTGGGATTGAGGAATTTCCAGAAGGGCGATAGACTAGAATTTCAAAAACAGGATAGTCCTCATGAGTTGTTGAGGTAGCGTATTTGCTCAAATCAACTAGCTGAATATGATGTTAGTACATGCCCTGTAAAGGATAAAGTAGCAACACATAGTCGTACCTGCATGCCACCGCGGAGATCAGGTTTGTCGATTCCGTATTTGGACATCGCCTCCAAATAAGTTATTCTCTGGAAAGGAGTCGGCAATTCGATGTTCTTAATTTCTTTCCATAATTTTACAATACATCTCTCAGTCACATCCATAACTTCCTCTGCGCCTGCAAAGCCCATTTCAAGATCAACCTGAGTAAATTCTGGTTGTCTATCAGCTCTTAAATCTTCATCTCTGAAGCATTTTGCAATTTGAAAATACCTATGTACACCTCCTGCCATCAGGAGCTGTTTATACTGTTGAGGACTCTGAGGTAGAGCGTAAAATTTTCCTTCATTTGCACGAGATGGTACCAAAAATTCTCGAGCACCTTCAGGAGTTGATCTAAAAAGCAGTGGGGTTTCAACTTCCGTGAACCCCTCTTCTCTGATAAGTTGATTGCGAATAGCCATTGAAATTCTGCTTCTGGTAGCTAGAGCATGTTGTAGCTGTGGAGTTCGTAATTGAAGATACCGATCTTTGGGATCCCATTTTTCCGCGGCTCGAACTTGCGATGCAAAGTCATGGGGGTGATTGAGGGGTGTAATTGACGCGACTTGAATCTCATACTTTTCTGTTCCTTGATGTTTAGTAACATTTCCTTCAACACAGACCGGGGTTTCTTGTTTAATCTTCGCAAGCGGAATACCAACACTTTCGTCTTCTTTTCCAGATCTGAATTGAACTAATTGAATAGTGGTATAATCAGCAATGTCGTCATCATCAAACACATCAAATTGAACTCCTCGTAAGATTGCAAAAGTTAGTTTTTTTGATAACTTCCTTGGTGCCGCATCAATCCATCCATGAAGAACTACATTTTTTGGAGTTGATGATGAGGATGTTAGTATTGAAGGATCTTTATATAATTGAGCAATTGAATGCGTCGCCTTTTTGAACTCAACTAAGCGCGTTAATGTCAGAGCTGGCGAACGAAATGAAATAAAGATATCGGAAGAGAATAAAATAGATAACATACAGCGACTAGAGAGCGACGAATCTAATTTTGTTTCGAAACTAGAATTATCTTCCACGTTTACACTATACTTTCGGACAAGACACAGTCGCGAAGCCGTCGTTTGGAGTGCTCTCTCGAGTTGAAACTGACTCTGCCGTCTAACGGCTCTCGTTGTAAGTACGAGATTCAATCTCATGACTCGTTTGCCCTTCCAACAAACAATTCTCGGGGTTGTGTATGTCTGTTCTATATATTGGTATTCTCGTTTTTAAAATAATATTCCCGGCTTTTTTAAACTTTTTAAAGTTTAAATCTGCATATATGCGCAGGGAATATGTGCTTAAATCTCATCGGGTTAGGGTACATTTGACATAGAGCTTCATATATAAACCGATTGGTCAAGCAAAGAAGAGCAGGTAGTTTTTACATTAATGTTATGTATCATTTTAATCAGAGAAGTATACAAACATTCTTCTGTGTTTTTTCCCTTAGTAATGATTAAAACTCCCCCCTCTCCTCCAACGCTGCCAATTGTAGCACAGGATATGGTATAACTCCATATTCAAGTGAAGCCTTATAATGCAATAAACGTAACCGCTGATTTTCCAGTATTAACAAAGTAATCCACCTCCCACCTTCCGCAAAGCTTAGAATGCATCATTATCCTTCATACACCATGACCAATAATCCAGCCTGGCCCCATTACTGACTAATATACCTTGAGGTGTCTGGCGTCCGTCATATATATCGCTATATTCTGATGCAGAAGAACGAGAATCGAGTACTGCGTCAGACCACTTGGCGACTTTGGGAATGATATCAAATTTATGTTTTGTTAAAGGGGAATCAATTTGAACACCAGACCACACATTATATATTTTAACCGTTCGCGATTGGTCCGAGATAGCAAGCATATTACCGTCATTTGAAATATCAAAGGCATGATTGAATACGTAATCGTTGGTGTATCCCTCGTAGTTCAGCACTGCAGCTGTGGATTGTTTCCGATAATTGATTTGGTTGCGCTTGTTGGGTGAGTTTCGTTGGTACCTATTAGGCTTTTGCGGTGAAGAAGGTTGAGATGCTGGTTTCTCGAGTATTTTCGTGGATCTCAAATCATACAACGCAAGCTATGTATATGTTAGTATATACCAACTTGTGTCAGCGGTAGGTACGAAGAGAGTAAGTCAGTCGCTTACCGAATCTTCAAGTCCGCTAAGCAAAAAATAAGCTTCGTTCACAATCTTCATTTTTGAAATAGCAGACGGGTGCCGCAATAACGTCGGATGTCTTTGACTTCCACCCCTTATTCGCTCATTAGGACTAGCAGGAACTCTTGTATCGAAAATTCTTACTCCACCATCTCGTAGACCAGCTAAGAATACCTGAGGTTGCCAATATTCTAATGCAAACACGTCACTTGCTAATTGGTACTTCGCCGTAGGTGCCATTCCATCTTGTTTCATATGATACGTCGATATTAATTCCGATCCACCGATGGCCATATCAGCAGATTTGTCACTGGCGGCAGAACAGCGAGGTGACGGACCAGATCGAAACCTATGAATTCGATACAATGTAGAATTTAAACTCTCAGAAGGGTGAGATGTTGTCCATAATGTAGCATTGAAGTCATCGCCAGATTCACACTCTGCAGTTACCCTATATCTGTAGATCAGAAATAGTACACAAAAGGTCTCCATACGATAACATACACGCCAAACTTGTTTGTTCGAGTAATCGACGTAACCTATAAGACGTGATAAGCATCTGTCGGTCTATACGCTGCAGTATTCAATTATGTGTGCTTACCGCTCCACTAAACTCAGCAAATGGCGTAGTCATATCCAATCGGCACGAAGGTTCATTCAAGCATTTGAACACAGAATACTCTTTATATACCCCACCTGCTGTTCCAACCCATAATTTGTATTGTCCCTGTGCATTCTTTTGTAAGTTCATACAGGTCACACCTAGCGAATCGGTTCGACCACTTCCCCAAAGCGTAGTAGTTCTGCGTAAACCTCCGCAAAATGCGCGGCTTTCAAGTTCACGCCTTGCACCGCGCGACAAGCCTCGCGGATTTCCCATCTCCGTGATATGGGATATACTCGCTGTAGGGGACAAATAAACTTCAGCTGCGGATCGAAGTCGTCTAGAGTGGCCGTATGCATGTGCAGGCGTTGTTATTGAACTGAGCGTAAGATTTGTGCGATTTCGTGGGGAAACTGCTCTTCGTTCCTGTATCCAAAGAAAAACAATGAGTTTTCATATAATACACATCTTGTTTAGTAGATGATTCTTTCAACGTACAGCTTCTTCGGTTTTTATGCGTTTATTCACTTTGTCTGAAGTGTAAAATGAGCCGGCACGGCCGCCACCTGCCGAACTAGGCAATACTTTGAAATACTTTCGCTTTTCCTCATCTATTCGTGATTGTTAGTTTTTAAAAATATAGGTGTAATCCGTGAATATGTTATTCTTTATTAGCAGCTATAGTAACACTTCAACAGTTCAGACAGCTATGCATTTCAAGCAGCATATGATAAAAACATAGTCTGTATCGAGAATCAGAATTTACTGCAAAACACACATACCATAATAAAACCCCGGAATATCAAGAGGCATATTTTAGTATTCAGACTCACTTCCAACTCTCGCACTCACAGTTAGTATGTACAATCAAGTTTCAATGCAATTTAAACACAGAAGTTTGAATTATTTATAAGAACAAAATATCGACCTCTGGGTCTTGTTTATTTACAAAATCACGTTGGGAGAAGTTGGCCAGAGAAGGTTTAGGGCCGACATACTGAAATGGGAGAGTGGGAGTAATTTAAGCAAGTAAAGTATGTGCACTACTAATTATTCCCCGTATCGGACATATTGCGAGCTATTAGAATTAGTATTGTTTACATACGACTTTTTGAATAAATTGAGAAAATTACAACTATGTAAGCTGGGTTTGTTCTAGTATCTGTTGGTGAGCTTTCCAGAAATACGCTGCATGAAATGCAGCTCTCAGCGTGAAAGTATCGCACGTCGCAGTTTTCCGTTTCTTTGTCATGCTTTGATTCTCCAAGTTCAGCATTTGAACATGTTGAATCTGGTTCTCCGTAATCAATCCATTGCTGTAAATGCCAGTAACAATAACTGTGGTTACTAAACCATTGTTGTTGTATGCACGCAAACCAAGTTACCCGTATCGGGATGAAATTTGATTTACCCTACCAACGCGACGCGTCAACAGGCTCGCTAATTCAGGAGTAGACCATATATTATTTTAATCCGCAAGTACACCGACTTCCAGATCAGCGACAGAAATTTGAACGTTTCGTTTGTTTGAGAGCTATTGAGCAGCTCTATGTAACGTTGACTAATACCTGATGGCTGGGTCTGTGAGTGATGCGGGTAATTTAACGCCGGAGACGTTTCTTCGTAATGCGAATCGCAAGATAAATGAGGATAATGACTATTCTTCAGCGATCATTCTTTATACAAAGGTATTCCGTTATTGAGCAAAGGAAGCGATATAGGGCTTTTTTGATATTTGGAAAGCTAATAAAGTTGAATAAGGCATTTTCGATGATGAAAGATCGGCAGCAATCAGTTCCATCAGTTTATCTAGAGCAACGAGCAATATGCTACGAACACGAAAAGAATTACGAAAAGGCTTTGAACGATGCGATGAGAATAATTATTCAAGATAGGAATAGTGTCAAGGGATATCTTCGAGCAGGAAAAATACATCAATTAATGAAAAATGACGAAAGAGCACTAATGGTGTACGAGAAGGGTTTAAAGAGAGTGGATCAAAGTCATAAGTTGGTGAATGTTAGGACCGATTGATATTTAAAAAAGTGACTGGAGGATTACTGCTAACGATTCTGTAGCTAATGAAGCAAATGCGTGGCACCGTGAAGAATCGACTACAAGCACGAAAGGAAGTAGCAGAGACACCACCTCCAGAACTCTGTGCAAAACCAGCTCCCTTAACATCAACGATACCACCGCACATACGAAAACGATCGCACTCTGGCGCTTCTCGCAAAGTATCTCCTTCTCCAGAAATACCGCAGCCAACAATTGATATGATTCAAATTCTCCCTTTGGAAATAATCGAGATGATTACAAAATATCTTTCTTTCTTTGACATTATACAATTTCAACTAGTATGTAGAACGTGGCGGCAATTTCTGTTATCGAATTCTTTTCTATGGAACATTGTTGATTTCAGATTACATAAAAATCATACGGTGAAAAAAGATCTTATAAGAAGGTATATAGATAAGTCAAATGGCGGAACTACAGAACTATATCTCCATGACACGAATCCTAGAGATTGCTCATCAATAGGTGATCTTATAAATGAACGTTGTACAAAGAATAGATTGAGGGTTTTAGAAGTTGAGCCTAACGTTCAACCATTTATGATGACAACTAGAGCTTTAAATTGGGCACGTTTTGAAGCTTTGGAGAATCTACGTATAAGTTCAAAGAATACGGTTGATATTTTAAGATACCTTGTTGTTGAGAATAGATTCCCTAATTTACAGATACTGTATCTGTATGGAGCTAAAGATCATCTACCAGTTCCTCAATCCGCATCGATCATGAACAACTCGTCATGTCAGATACAGTCGTTTTTAGGGCACGAGGTATTTCCCAATTTGAATATGCGAGAATTTGCAGTAGACGCTAGTCCATCGGTAATTCATATATCGACAGAATTTCATACTCTACTTGAATTATGGCCAAATTTAAGAGCGTTAAGACTTATACAATGTTTCATTCCAATTCAAAGACGATCTGCGCTTCAAGATGGACATTTAACGCCAAGGTTGAGTTTACATGAAACTAGTACACAACTCGTCGATTTGAATCTATCGTATTCGAGAATAGAAGCAATGCCCTGTTTGCCTCCGAGTTGCCAACAGCTTACGTTAGCCCATAGCAAAGGCACCGGTTCAATGCCTCGACGGACAGGCGTTGATGAGCATGGCTCTATCTATTATACTGATACGCTGCCAGACGAAGACAAGTACGCAGTCTTTTCAGAAGAATACAAAAGTTTGAGGCACCTGGATCTCAGCAGTTTGAGTTTTATAAACTGTTCACTTAGTCATGTGCTTCAAAGAATAGATGCGACTAAACTTGTTCGACTAAATATCCAAGAATGTGAGGGTCTAACGGCTGCAACATTTGTTGAATTAGCGCGCCTATGTCCTAGACTACGAACACTAATTGCTGGGAAAAACTCCTTAATTGGTGACGATTCAGTTGCCGCGTTATTTGAGCTTAAAAACCTTGATTACCTTGATATCTCTGCAACTAATGTTGGGTTCATGGGCATCGTCCAGTTACTGGGAGGTAGCAAATATGATCGCGACGGCAAATCAATCAGCGTGGACACGTTAACTAGGCGTATATCCGACATGTACGAGATAGAGGATCATCAACGAATGGTGGGCCGCACGAAACTACGGATTCTGGTAATTGACTGGTGCGAGCAGGTGGGTTTGGGTGTTTCGCAATGGATTCGTGGACTAGGGATTATAGTCAGGCACAATGTTTTGGGACGGTACGACAATGGCATGGCGAAAAGAAAGAAGACAGGTTAAGTCCCAGGGCAGGATTATCTATTTTACCCGCGTCGGCTAAGTATTTCGCGAGACATGCTGATATTAATGTGCCGGCGATTAGTGGTCGAAAATCTGCAATTGAACTTTTTTCGCTACAGCAGGAACGGTGTATACTAATATGCGAAGCTTGGCTTGAATAGTACATAATAATTGATATAAGGTAACAAGTATACGAAATCAAGACGAATGTCCATAAAAAATGACAAAATCCGCCACACCGAGTAGAGTTGGTGAATGAAGGAAAGAAACTCAAAACCAATTTAAAAGCAAAACAGACCATTCTGACTACCATTTAGCCGGTCGGCGATACATTTCACTGACCAACTGGAGCTAACAGAGGCGAGACGAGTCT
Organism: Myxozyma vanderwaltii; assembly: GCA_030556335.1. Classification (NCBI taxonomy): domain Eukaryota; kingdom Fungi; phylum Ascomycota; class Lipomycetes; order Lipomycetales; family Lipomycetaceae; genus Myxozyma; species Myxozyma vanderwaltii. The sequence goes on along the minus strand of JAKTPV010000097.1, from coordinate 37,144 downwards.
CGAGGACGTACTTTCTTTTATATTGTCATAATATGCAATCCGTTTTAGAGATGGTTGACAGAAAAGCCTGTACATGTTTCAATGGCAAATACTTGTAGAGCGGAACTGGACTAGATATGCATTTACATTTAGAAAGAGCACGTCGCGCAGCCAAACTGAGTGTGGATATTGGACGTAAGTAGTTCTTGCTTACTACAGCTATTTTCAGATGCATTTGCTGTAATAAAGCAGGAAATGTGTTGACTGCACATTTAATTACGTTGCTAATGGTCGAGGCCAGCGCTGTAATAATCCTCAGCAAACGCGGAATCAGCAGCAACACGGCAAAATGGCCCCCTTCCCCCCCAATGATTACTAACCACTGCCGAAACTTCCGGTCGCGAGCTTAGACAGAAAAAAGATACTTTACATTAATTGTTTATCCTTTCAAAAACCAATGCTGGCTGCGCTGAGAAGCAGGATTCAAGCACAAAAGCAAGCGTGTTCAATGGCACAAATCCCTCACTAATTAAAAAAGGCCTCACAAAAAAAACAAAAGATAAAGCCTCTGCTCAGAAACACCGACCCGGGTCAGACGTCCCAGTAAACAAATCAACGTCGTCGCATTGGTCAGTCTAATGTAAACAGTAAACAATTCTGTTCCACATATACCAAAGATACTAAAAACACTCATTAAAAGGAAAGTAGTTGTTATTTCAAATTATACACAGCAGCACATTAATTGCCTTTTCCAATATCATCCTAATCTCGCAATCAAGAATTTATACATCAACAAACCAAGCGATTAAACTGCAGAGAAAAACCATCCAGAGAAATGAGTGAACAATGGACAACTCCCTCCCATAACAAATCCTCACCGACTTATCTATGCCTTCCCTTCTCACAATTAAATGATACAATGATACAACGATACAACTCTTGCGCTTCAATGAACTTCAATAAACTTCATATACGTATTATTATATTAGTCTAGGAACCTCACGCACAAAATTACCCCCATTACACATAACAAAAACCAAGAGGATATATAATCGTAGCAAAACAAGGAATTGTATGTGCTGCGCGGCCAAATAAAACAAATGTAAAATATAAATAAAAGAGAGTACTTGCCATGCGAATACATGACAAAAATGAAAAACATAAAACTGTGATGCCAATGTTATATATAAAAATGATTAACTTTAGGTTTTCAATTCCTATATCCGCAAGACTTTGCATCCCACATTCACATCATTCATTTGACGCGCAATTAAAACAAAATAATTAAGAAAATAAAAAAAAGCACAAAAATATAAGACACACACGCACACAAACAACTCAAAAGCAAAACCAAAAAGACTTTCTTTTATTTAGATGGTTGTACACAAAACAAAAAGCCTCTTAGCTAGCCTTCTCATGCTGAGTCGACACACGCTGCATCGAGACCAAAAAGTCCTCGAGCGAACGCTGCTTGGGCTTCTCCTTGATAGACTTACCGTTCATAAGACGGTCAAATCCAACCGACTCAGACATAAGATAGTAAGCTCCTCCCATAATGCAGAAGATACCAAAGGAGAAAATCCAGACACGGACGACAGCGACAATAGAAGTCTGTCCACCAATGAACCAACCGAAGAGACAGAACATGGTAGAGATAACGTCAACGCAGAAGACGGCTCCAGACAACTGCCACGAAGGAGCGGAAGACCAGAAAGGACCAGCGGCACGGGTAATGAAAATAAGCCAGTTCTCAGTAAGCGAAATCTCAAGGAAGAGCACTTCATCACGAACACCAAAGTTCTGAATGATACCACGGCCATGGGTACCGTGGGTGAACATGGTGGTAAGAGTAATCCAGGTTCCAATGGCAAGAATAACTCCGAGAACAACAGACATACCCCAGAGACGGGGCAAGTTCCACTTGACAGGCTTAGGAGCATAAGGAGCGTTATCGTAAGCAATGGCAAGAGTAGCAACATCAGCGAAAATAGCTAAAGAATAACAAATTAGTAAAAAAAAATCACTTCCAACGCGTCTAACCAGAAAACAATAGGAAAGGAAACATACCAATGAAGACAATAAGATCAATGTTCAACGAAGTGTTAAGGATGGCAATCCAGAGACCAAGGAAAATCTCGAGATGAAGAGAAAGAGCGATACGGTAGACGACGTACGAGTACATACGGTGGAAAATCTGGCGGGAAGTCTTGAGAGCATCAATGATAGCGGAGAGACCAGGAGCCAAGAAAACGATATCAGCAGCAGAACGGGCAGCATCGGAAGCACCCTCGACGGCAATACCGGTATCGGCACGCTTAAGAGAAGGAGCATCGTTAACACCATCACCAGTCATGGCAACGAGGTAACCACGCTGCTGGAGAATCTCAACGACATTGTACTTGTGCTGGGGGAAAACCTCAGCGAAACCATCGGCAGCCTCAACGAAATCGTAAACCTCAGATCCGGGCATATCACCACCGCCACCGAGACCAAGACGCTCAGCGTTGTAAACATTGGTTCCAAGACCAAGCTGACGGGAAGTCTCACGAGCAATACCGACGGCATCACCAGTCAACATCTTAATGGAAAGACCAAGACGCTTGGCCTCGTTAATAGTCTTAGCAGTATCGTGACGAGGGGGGTCCATGCAGGGCATGATTCCAAGAATCTCCCAATGGCCTTCACCACGGCGACGGGCAACACCAAGGGAACGGTAACCACGAGTGGCAAACTCAGCAACCTTGTTCTTGTAATCGTTGAGAACCTCTTCAGGAAGGGGATGGTCCTCTTCGACAGTCTTCAAAACAAAGAGAGGAGCACCCTTAACACAAACAATACGCTCACCAGCGGGGGACTCGACAATAGCAGTAACCTTCTTGGAAACAGGATCGAAAGGATGGAATTCAAGAACCTTGTACTTGGAGAGAGTGCTCTTAGCACGGGGATAGTACTTGAGGGATTTAAGGAAAGCCTTGTCAATGGCATCGAGACCCTTTTTCTTGCGGGCAGCGGCCAAACAGGCGGTAAGCATAAGATCATCGGGCTCAACACCAGCGACAGTGTAGGGCTCAGAGAGAGAAAGCTTATTCTTGGTCAAGGTACCGGTCTTGTCAGAGCAAAGAATCTCGACACCAGCGAGAGACTCAATGGCGGAAAGCTTCTGGACAATAGCCTGCTTCTCAGCAAGGTAGGCAGCACCGACGGCCATGGTAGTGGTAACGACAGCGGGAAGACCGACGGGGACACCAATGACGGTGATACCAAGAGTGAAACGAAGGATATCGACAATAGGGTCGGTACGGTAGAAAGAAGCAATCCAGACAACCATGAGGGTAGCAATAACAAGAACCAAAAGAATGGTACCGATACCGTTAAGAACCTCAGTGAAATGACCGGTACCACCGGAAGCCTTATTGACAAGGGCAGCAGCACGACCAACGAAGGTATTGTCACCGGTAGCAGTAATGATCATGTAAGCCTCACCACGCTTGACAGAGGAGGAAGCGTAACAGTTGTCACCCTTGTGCTTGTCGACAGCAAGAGATTCACCAGTGATAGCAGACTGATCGACCTGGAGGAAACAATCTTCGGTAATGAGACGACCATCAGCGGGAATAATGGTACCTTCGTCGACCTGGAGGATATCACCGGGAACGACCTCAGGAGCCTCAACTTCAACAACAGAGCCGTTACGGATAACGGTAGCCTTAAGAGCAAGAGTCTTCTTCAACTCTTCGACAATGGAACCAGCCTGGAATTCCTGGACGAAACCGACAGCAGCGTTAAGCATAAGCAGACCGCAAATAACACCGAAATCGACCCAATCTTCGAGACCAGCGGCCAAAACAGCGGCAGCCTGGAGTGGGGTTGTTAGTTTCAAAGCCACTCAAAAAAAAATAAGATTGCATGAGCGAATGCGGGAATTTGTAGCACAAAGCGCCGCACCCCCCCCCCCAAAGCCAATCACCATCACAATCAATCAAAACAAGAGGGAAAATGCATACCTCCATGACGAACTGAATGGGACCAACGAAGTACATGCAAAACTTCAAAATCATGTTCTCCTTGTCTTCGCTCATCTGATTGTAACCGAATTTCTTTCTTCTGGCGGTAACCTCATCGCTGGAAAGACCGTAACGGGGGTCGGTCTGGAGAAGTTCCTCGGGAACGGGGCGAGCGGAGGCACCCTCCTCGACATCGTCATCGTCGTCGTTCATTGGGTCTCCATGATCCTCAGACTCGAGATCGGCAATAAGCTGATCCATATCATCGTCAGGCTCCTCCGCCTCGGGGGCAGCGGCAACCTTTTCCACAGTAGGCTGGGTAGACATTGTTGCGGGTGTAAGTTTGTAGATGCGTAGAAGAGTCTTGCACAGTAGATGGCAGGACGAGACTAGCTTCTGCTGAGGTGAACTAAAGCAACAACGAAGGGACGAAGCACAAAGAGGAAAACAAGCAGGGCCGGGCGTGGCACGAATATATACCACCTGTGCGGGCGGCAGCGACGGCAGTTGGACTCCGGCTGCGATTGGGCGGACTGTTTGGACCCGCTACCAAGACGGGCCCGTACATACTCGACCGGGTTGTGGACCCGACCCGCCAATTGTCTCTGTCCGCTGCTTCCGGACACTACAGCGAGACGGCCTTCCACGGGCTGCCCTGCACGTGCTGCAACGGGCTTTGTTGTGCGGGGCAAGTTTTGTTCATTGCTACATTGACGAGGACATCTACAGTAACTTGTGCTATCCGGAAACCTCTGCGAGGGGACAGCGCGCGGCAGACAGGCCGGCGAGCGCGGAAAACACGGCCAAATGCTGCTGTTCGTGCCAGAAGGCGCCCGACGCCGCACCGGGGGGGAGCCTTGCACGCACGAGCAGACCTGGGCCGCCGCCGCCGAAGTGAGCGAGGTTTGCGCTGCTTGATGGAACTCGTTCCGGAGCAGACAATTGCAGACGAGATGCCGAGCAACAAGCGGTCGCGGACCAGCCGGAGTTCATTTGCTCTGGTTTGCGAGGCCCGACGCTCGGTGCTGGTCGATAAGCAAGAGAGAGAGAAAGAGGGCTCGCGGAGGGCGATGGTCGTTGGTCGCACGATAGGCGGCCCACCATCAACTCTTTGCTCCCTCGCTCGCTCGCAATATCGCCTTCCCGAAACAAAATACAGCCCGTCCAACTGTTCATAGCATACAATGTGAAATACAGCAACGAACCGCACAAAGCATTGTGCGTGCTCTACTCGGCGTCGAACAGCGCTACCCGTCCGGCCCGCGGTCGTCATAACAACGAGTCTGTTTATGGTCTCAAGCGACGAGAATTGAGTTCTTGCTTTGCCGCCGCTTCCGGGTCGCCACCGCTGCTCAACGTACACTGCGCTGTGACAGTTGTGCCGGGTCAGTTATTGTGCTAGTTGAAACTGAAACTTTGTTCTTAAGAGCGTATTTGAGTTTGTCTGGCGCGAAATTTGATTTTCCTCGCTTTTTTTTTTTTGCTGTTGTTTTTTTTTAAAGTGTCTGCGTTTTAATTTGACGACGAGACAGATACAAACATACAACGTAGCTCGTAGCACGATGAAAGAATTAGCAGGGAAATTGTGACTGTAATTCTGTACAGTGCTGTATTATTAATTGCGAGTGTACAGACCTACAATTGGCAATTGACATCACCGCCCTCGCGAAGCCTTCTCGGGCCGCGATGGCAATCTTGCTGTTGCACCGCAAGCCAAATCCACTCGCTTCGGTTCATTTGCGTGCCTAGCTGGCCCGACTTTTCCGGTTACTCCACAGTCGAAACGGCCTGTTTGTTTCTAGGTCGCGTGCGGGCTATTTGCCCATGCTCGTTGGCTGGCGCATCGGCAGGATAGACCGTCTCTGTGGACCGCTGTGACTCGGTCGTTGAGTCGCTATATCTCTCCCTGTATCACCCGTTGTTCAATTAATCTGATACACTGTACCGTCACGGCACACGAACTGAACGATCAGACGGGGACATTGTCTGGCTAAAGCTGAGAGTAGCCTGCTCCCATTGAACCGCCGTCGCGCATGCCATTCAAAACATTGACAATGCACGCACGCACGCACGCAGCCGCAGCTTATCCGGCTTGCAGTCCTGAACTCCCCCATTCAGAACATGTAAACAAAAACATCGTCGTTCCGAATTTTAATCGATGAGGGTTCCACCAGGAGGCTGCTGCCGCTTCTTTATCTTTTCAGCAAATGTTGAAGTGTGGGTTTAGGCGAATTGTTTTATTACCAGGGCATTGGGCATTTGATGACTTGTAGGAAGCAATACAGACGTTTTGTCTAGTGGACTAAGTAGATATTCTTTCCACACTTCAACACTTGCTCTTCCTCGGTGCACTCACTTATCTTGATTGTTTATCGATTGCTGTTTCTAACCGCTCTGGTTATTTTTTTTTTTTTTTTTTTTTTGTATTTTGATCTGCCGCGTAATATACACAAATCGCCTTGTTGAAAACTATCAACTCTTGTAAGTTATTTATACAAATTCTCTAGTAGATTCCAGTTAACAGTAGGTGAGTAGGTTCATGCTTGCTTTGAAGCCAGCTATGTTCATTGCACGCCTAAAGCTGGATTTTCTGGCATTGAACAATCTGGCAACGAACGCATATTGACGAACGCCGTGCCTCGGTTAGATAAATGCTAAAAGATCGTTGCTACGCGACATGTTTTTAAATTCGTGGGTCTACTTCAGATGGCGTATCTTGCATGATAGTAAATTAACAACAAGCCGATTCATCGCTAAATCCTTCAATTGTAACCTAACATGCAATTATGATTTGATTAGAGACGTGGGTTGCCTGTGTGCTGCTATGCAATATTCCTCTTGTTTGCAAACCAGTCCAACGCAAGCGGCTGTAGCATTGACGGCCACCGCTGGACTATTTAGTTTGAGCCATAGGGTTTTATCATAGGGTTCCTTTGATAGAATAGATACCCTTTTAGAGGGTGGGGGGAGGGGGGGGGGAAAGGAACGGTTACACCGCGGACAATAACAAAGCAGGTACCGCTACCGCATTTACTGCGATTGGCAAAAATCTCCTTAAAGCTCTCTGTCACTATCATGTTGGCCGAACTGTTAAGGTACTTAAATAATAGAAATAGAATAACTCCGCAGATGGTTCCGAGGAAGTCATAGGTACCGACCGGCAAGGCGCTATAGCACAAGACGTTAAAGGCATAGAGACAGACAAGCTTATTTGTACCAAGTGTTCTCGTTCAGCGAACGAAAACACCTTGTTCTTTCGCGGAAATGAAGTCTGCAGCGGAAACGCAAGTTTGCTCACTACATTGGCACTATACGCCAGATGCGGCTAACGGCACGGCAGCGACGGCTGGTATCGACTGCACTTGACGCAATTCGTTGGGCAATCGATAAATAATGCCAAAAGAGCGTGGGTTGTTGTTGTGCATATGTGTGCTTTGAATATTCTCCGCTCATAAGTTATCCACATCTAAGCACGGGCGTTTTGGCGGTCGGGCCGAGTCGGGTGTGCAGCCGGTGCTATCTGTGGCAAGTTTGGGACCCGGACCCGAACTAAACGCGAACTCTGCGCTCGAGATACCGAATATTCAGGAGAAGACGTGATCTACGAGTCCTCGCAATCTTCGTGATAAAACTGGTGCATGTCTTTGATATCGCGGATACAAAATGCGTTCGGTCCGAAGCGCTGGGGTCAATGTAAGAAGTGCTGTAGCAGCTCGCTATCTGTCGTCCGCATTCACGGCCCCCATTAGTCCTCTCTGCAGCACCATTCCAGAGCGCGCTAGAGGCCAGAGCAGCAGCTAGCTGTTCTGCTTTAGGAAGGGCATAAACGAGCGACTCGATTTGGAATGAGCGAAAGCCAGCCGAGTTCCCTGTTACGGCTACTGTTCAACTTGGCTTTTTGTTGTGCGTTTGTGGAAGCTAAAAGACGCGGGTCTGAACTTAGTTGCATTTTCTCCTCGTCTTGTTGTTTGTTGTTGTTCTTTTTCTTTTGCAAACAAAGGTGTTTTGCTCAGTCAGCAGCCGGCGGACATTTGGGAAATTCGAAAACTCCGAGATTTGCTTAGGCCGTTTTTTAGTCGCGCATTAAGATTCTTTATCTTTTCCGCGCGCGAGAAATAAACTGTGCGCGCATCTAAGTGAGATTGATTGTGCACGCGAGCAGTTGTATTATATTGCAAATTGTAAGTCATATGTGGTTCTCGCTGGCTCTGGCTATGAGACCTCTTGTTCTGTGTAATTGGCGAAGTCAATTGAAGATCCCCAAAGCAGCGTGTGGTGGTTCTTCTTCTTCTCCGGGGTTCGCTCGTTCGCCCGTAAATCTACGTTTAATTACACGAATATATATTTTAAGAGTGCGCAACTTTCTGAAGCAGTGTTTTTTTTTTCCTCCGGCCTGAAACTTCAGTCGGACCGGACGGGTGTCCTTAACGTAATGGCTTTGTTTAACGCGATGTCGTCATTGAGTTGTTATTGTGTACTGTTTACATACTGCCGCTCGTTGCAGGGAGTGTAATGGTGACAAATTGGGCTTTGCGTCGGCAGCCTTGCGACGGCGTCATACGAGACCAGTACAATAACTGTGTACTCTTATACACTCTGACAAGCACTTAAAGATACTATGCAAGCGCAGACAATGGGCCCCGCTAGAGCGCGCGCATTTTCCCAGAACAGAGACGACCGAGGCAGCGCAATGAGTCGCCTGGCTCAGTGTTTAATTAAACGCTATGATTGATGGTGGCAATCAATTAAGCAGCTGCTTCGCGACACGGCTCCACAGCGTGTGTGTGTGTGTGTGTGTGTGTCCACGCTGCTGCTGAGTGGACGCTCCTGTGAATTTCTCCACGTGTGCATGCGCAACAGACTTCTAGAAGGGCTCACGCTTTGTTTACTGTCTTCCTTGTCCGTTTTGTCTTACAAGTGTGCTTCGCGTATACGACTGCTGGGCGGTGCGCCGTACACCACTCGCACCAGTTTGTGACGAAGCACAAGTCTGCCCTGATCGGCGACCTTGCGCTTGCCTTGTTTCCCTGTTTGCGAGTAGCAGCCCTCATCGTGATACTTAATGACTAAATGACTACGCGCACACTCATATCAAATTTGAGCAGCTTGCTCTAGAGTCGAAAGCCCGGATCGGAGCACACATTTGTGTGGCGACACTCCCAATCGACCGCAACCAAATACGATAACCAAAGCAACGGGCCTAAACTAAATGAATATAGTGCTATTGGAACATCGCCTTCTCGATCTAATCGGCATTGCGAAATCAAGGTTTGCATGGCCAATGTGCCTGGTTTGGTACACTCCGCAATGCTCATCACCTGCACGTGATGTAATCCACTCCATCATGCTCTACGCCGCCGTTCTGCAGTGATGCGTGGTTTCGTTTGATAATAAGGAAAAGTACAGTATTCAACGGGCATGTGCAGAATTGATATACACTAATTCAACGCGCTGCAAAAATACGCGAGATATATGTAGCGTAGGTGGAGGACGCTGCGTGGATAGAGATGACGGTGCTCTTCCACGACCGCACTCTCATCATCACTGCTGCCTTACCAAGTGCTCCCGGGTCAGACTGAGCCAAAGACCAATCGTTGGTCAACTGTGGAGGAAAAGCGGTATCAGACGCAGAATCTGTTGTTGCTTTGATCTACATATCCCTGCGTTGGTTATTACACATTTTAGCAGTTCTTCATTGTTTACGTCACTATTCATGAAATTGATTGCATAGTCGATATATGGATGAGTGAAACTGTGATTATACCTCTGAAAAATTAAATTCAATCAAGCTAAAGATAAATAGATAAGTTACCCAATAATACCACACTAACAGAACTAAAAATTCACTTTAAAAAAATGCGGAATGGAAAAAAAAATAAAGAAAAAAGAGGAATAAATCGTTTGCTGTAGAAATGAATAAACTGATCAAACATATGAAAAGAGTTTGAAGAGTGAACTACGTCTTGATACCATATTATATATATCAACAGAATTTCTCTTTGTATAGTATTCCCGCATTTCCGTTCCTTGACTACGTAGTTCATAAAGTGGCTTGAAAGAAGCTAAAACGAGAAAAAAATAAAAAGTAGAGACACTACCTAGCCAATCATTCCCAATCATCTTCCTCCTCTTCCTCAGTCTTCGCTGCGGTAGTTGCTACCTTAGCAGCAGTAGCCCGCAAATCAGCTTGAGAGTTTGCAGCAGAAACTAAATCATAGCTGCTTTCACTTGATGGTCGCGACGAGTTTGGCTTTGAGCCAGCTTCTTCCGAGGTGCTGGCGGTAATCAACTCCACTGCTTTAAGAGTATCAGTTGAATTAGAAGCTTTTGAAGCAGATTCTGATTTAGGTTGAGTTTCTTCTTCTTCTTCTCCTTCTTCATCTTCGCCCCAGTCAAAGTTATCGTCCGTGGTTCCAGCTTCGGTTAATAACTGTTTCCGTCTGGCTTCTTCTTGGTTAATCTGTTCGCGTAAGAAATAGTACCTTTTCCAGAATTCGTTATAAGCAATTTTTTCAGGAACAAGTTTCTCCATCAATTTTCGAAGCTCAGGATAGTGGTCGAGATCATCAGTAATAGTAGCAGTCAGAGAGTCAGCGGAGAACTTTGAAGCATAGTCGTCATAAGCGGCATCTCCAGAGTCAGCGGCAAGAAATGGTTCGACTGAGGTATGAAGAGCATGAAGTTGAGCATCTAATCGCGTAGTGTAAATCTGTCTCTTAATATCTTCTGGTACATCAAATAAAACATCCTTAGTTATCAGTTCCGCGGAATCATTGGTTACGTCATCGCCGGGATCAATAGTCACAGCATCCTGAAGCATCCGCTTAACATCTTTTCCAACTTGATCGATATATTTATTAAAGTCAACGTGTTCGAGTTCATCAAGACGAATTTGAGCTTTCTGTTTAAGAATGCTAAACATCTTGCTGGTACTAGCGGGAGCAGTCTTAACAGTTGAACGAACACGCTCTGCAGCTCCTTCGGCATCAAAGCTGCGTCGCGTATTAGCCACTAATGTAGACGCTTGAATAGCAGCTTGATTAGCAACATGAGAAGCTTGAGATGCAATAGAAGAAGCGCGGACTTGTTCGGTAATACTGCTGATCTCCTTCGCTGCCAATTCTGAAGCAACTGAGATATCTTTCTTTGTTTCCTCAATAGCAACCTCACCCTATATTACAACAGTTAGTATAGAGTCCCCTCAGTCCTCAAAGAAAACAGCTATCATCACAATAGTCGTTAGTAACATACCTGCTTCTTTACCGTCTCCCAAATTCCACCTATCTTCTGACCCCACACGGTACTCTGAAAAGACGCAACAGCATCATTGATCTCCTCAGTCAAGGTCTGTTGCTCTGTAGAAGAAGATCCTGCTGCCGCTTCGTTTCCTTCTGTGTCTGAGAGTAAACCCTGCTGAATAGCATCGTAAGCGGTATCCATTGTTGAACTGATCCTAGCGAGGTTTATAGGTTACAAAAAATCAAGTGACGAGATGTAGACGATTCCTACACCGACTTGCTGAATACTAAAATGCTTGACAAATCCAGTTAAAGTTATCCACAAAGCTCAGTAGAATATTCCTCTTCCTTTTGGCTTTATTTCGATATTCGTGAAAGGGAACAGCTTAAGGGCAATCCAATCTTAGTGATGCCGCAGTCGCTTATGAGGAGACTTGGAGTAGCAGTAAGTGGCTAGCTCCCAAGAAAATTACTCCTCTGGGAACGTGCTGCACGCATTTAAAGTTAATACTGCATTATTATATTTTATTTCCCATTTGAGGCAGATTAGGTAGGACACTGTAATTCTGAAAGCAGGTTTTCTGTTTTGTTTATTGGTATTTATAGCTATAGGAACTAAACATGGTCTGTCTGATAATTTACTACCTGTTTGTATTATAGCGACATGTTGTATCGTTTGTGTATGTTTCCGCGTAAAATGCACACGCACGCGAGCAGATCAAAAATCCACTAAACATCCTTAAACCTACATAACCATAAAGAATTTTTATATCTATATCTGTATAATTAGTTGTAATTACCAGCCACTTGATTATTCAATCTCTAAATTAGTGGAAAACCCCACATTTCGTAATATATACCAACTGCGCCGTTATCCCCTTATCCAATAGCCCGTGCACCATTCAATACCAAAGCAAATAATAACCAGCAAAAGGAAACCAACCAACGATAAAAATAAGCAAAAGAAAACAAATAAAACAAAAACTACGAGCAAGCCTAGCTAATTCTACGACGCTTCCGACCTTCTATAGTTCCGTTCTGCTCAACGACCAATCTGCAATCCAATTTCACACACAGCGCATCTTCGATCCAAAAGCACATTTGATCAGAAACCAACGGACAGCTATTTATATTCAAAACTGTAATTTTCAAGTCTTTGAGGCACGAAGGGTCTCTATTAATGATTGCACTGGCAGTTCCTGGTAATGGTGGGAATTCGTGACTATCTGAGTGAAAATTCATCGTATCGACTTCATTCTTGTCAAAAACTAAAAGTTTGGAAAACATCTTTGCGAGACCGTAATCACCAACATCTGTGTGCGAAATATCTAATTCTGTCAAATCTGCTAAATATCCAATTTCTTGAGCAACTGAATCAGTTACAGATGCGTTGAAGCTGATATTAAGGCTTTGTAGTTTCGGACAAAGCTCAACAATGGTTTTCATTAATTGAGCACCACATTGTGGAGTTGAAAAAAAAATCCCGGGACATCTTGAAAGATTTAAATGACAAAGCCGAGTACTGTCACATCTTTCTAGTGACGCAATTAGCTTGCTGTCTATAAGCATTTCACAGTTTTCTAGTGTAAGTGATTCGATTTGTTTATATTCGTCTACTATAACTGCTCTTTTCTCTCCGACAAAATTACTGTCGTAATTAACTCCAGTCTCGGTATTGATCACTGTTCTAGGAGTCATTGATGTAGAGCTTAAAACTAAATGTTTGCAACTTGGTGAAACACTAGGCATTCTCTCTAACCAAGTTCCTTTCAAAATGATAGATGATATTTTAGGATTAGATCTAAAATCGGTCCTTTTGAAATAATAAAATCCATCCGGTGATCGCGAACTCGCATACACATCAACGCATGAAAATTGATCTAAATTCGTCATCATCGCAAGAAATCTATCAAGTTCCCAATGATCCACGTAAACCGATGCACCACGTCCACTTTGAATTCCTTCCTGGCCGGCCTCAGACACAGATAATCCTCCAAAGTTGAATACCTTCAGCTCTGGAAGTTCCCGGAATCCTGGTGCACCCGGATTTGGAAGGTTAAGTGCGGTCAAAGTGCGACAGCGGCCTGCTTTTGTTGGATCATAGTAGCAATCTAGAATTGAGAGTTTTGGTAAAAACCCTCTGTTTAGGACTTTGACGATATCTGATAGTACAGCCGCGTGAGTTCTTAAAACTCTTAGATTATTCATGTTTTGCCATGTAATATCTCCCAAAATATTCCAATTTGTGCATGGCAATCCTACCATTTGACCCAAGTGTAAATATTTCAGATTTCTGGTTGTGGGATTAGTAACCTCTTTTGATTGAACACGCTTTAAAATCTCTGATTCAATTGCAGATATTGCGACATCCATTTCTTTCTCTGGAGTTTCGCTGGAAAGTGATTTACTTACAGTCACTGTGTAACCGAGAATCAATGCAGTACATAGTGCTCCACACACGTTTGTCAAATTCGTAAACACAGCTCTATAAATCCCAGCGGCACCTTTCCCGTTATCACTGCGAGCTCGTTGGATACATGACTGTAGTACTTCAACTGTGACTTTATTTGCCTTGCAATCAGAGAAGTCTAAATTACTCCATAATCTTGGACAACAGTCTATAAATTTTTTCCAAGATGAAGAAACTCGTCTCAATGTCACAATGTCAACAAGTTGAAGTTGAGAAAAAACCATCTCAGTAATTTCGGATGGTAGCCGATCAATCGGATCTAATAAGCGCTGCTCGGATAAAGTGTTTGAAGATATAAGAGAATCGTTATCTGTTGAATTAATTGCTAAATTATCTCGTAATTTACGAAGTCCAGTGCAATAAACATCAGCAGCTTCTCTCTCTCGTTCCTGAATCTGATGTATTTGACCAAGTAATAAGTATCCCTTATAATTGTCAGAATTTTTGTACAACACATGTCTTGAAAAAGATTTGATAGTTACCTCTGCGTATGTTTCATCGCATCTGATTATAGATCGCGCGTCATCTTCGGCGTCTTTATACATTTCACAATGTATCATACATTTGCATCGGTTTTCTAGGATATCGATAGTAATTGGAAGTGCGTTTCGTCGTCGCGTATCTGAAACCTATATTAAAATCACGAAGAAAAGAAAAAAATCAGTTCTGGTAATGTAATTATGCAATTCTTCTCTTGATTGTTAAGAAAACGAAAAGGTGGTACCTTATTATAAATTCGAATCGCTTCTGCGAATTGCCCCGCATTCATAAATTTCTGAGCTTGTCGAGATAATATATAATCTCTACTTTTTCGTTGTCTACCTTCAAGCTCCTTTTGTTCTGCTTCTGTAACAGAATCCTTCTGTCCTCTTGGAACATATAAATCGTACATATCCATGTCGATAATACTCTTTCTGGATATCTGCAATTGAGTGAATATTCAGATTCTATTGTCTGGCAGTGTGCACCCCGCGCCGATAAGATAAAAAACAACCCCAAGAACTCCAATAATCCCTTTTTTAGTATTTTATTTTAATTTCAGATCATTCCTAGAGTTCTGGAATTCTCTAGATAGGTTGTGGTGTTTGTCGATAATGATGCGCGGACATGATAAGGAGTTAGGTTTGAGATTTCCCCGCTGTAATTAAACAATGTTTGGGAGTTTGGTTTGGGAAATGCCATCTGTCTTGTTTCCAGCATATTTTGGAACAAATTTATGCAATGATTATACACATAATGGTTTTAATAAAACAAAAAGTAATGTAATAAATACAGAAAATTGTATACCTTTAATTTGGGTGTTTGTTGATAATCACTGGTGCATCGTCAGTATGATATGTGCCTAATGGTGCAAATGAATGCTGTACGGATGTTACGCCTACTAATCGCCTTCTTGATGGATAAACTGTAGTTGCTTCATTATGTGCTAATCCATTAAATATCCATCCATCTGTAGTTTAATCTCCCTTGAAATTTCAACTACGACATCCCATGCAACATTAACAGCCCATCTACTCCTCGACTCTAATACATCTGCAGAAGAGCTAATACTTCCAGACTTTGTTACCATTTTCAACGAAGTCAATGTAGCAAACTAAACAAATGAAACTATCAGAATGATAAAACTCCAGGTCAAATAGAAAAAAATCAAAGGTACCTGAGTTTGTATGTCGATGGAAGAGTCAAATTGATCAGGAACAATACATTTGAAAATGGCAAGTAATCGCTCATATTCAAATGCCGATGGAGCAAGATTACGGGTATTAATCTAATTTCAATAATGAGCATCTTTCCGACATTTTCTCCCACATCCCAAGATCAACTAAAACTGTCGAATCAATCCATACCTTATCTTTAAATTTCACATGAAAAGAATTTCGTTGCCGTTTTCTACTTTCTCTGATTCTTGAAAATAACTTGACGTCGTTTTTTGGTTTATTATACGAAGCAAGGTATGCAGCGCACAATAAATATTTGGATAGAATTGGCATATCTTGATATCCATTTCCCGCAGAAAGATCCGAATTCCCAGCTCGTAATAATGATGTTGAAATCAAATCTTCAGAAGCAAGTATTGGTTGATGTAATTTATATAAATCAAACCATCCGGTTTTTAAAGTCACGGGAGCAGCTATTGTTCCATCAGTGACAGGCTTTGAGTATATAGGGAAAGATTTTCGGGTCATAGCTTTGAATTGAACAATGTCAGGGCCATACAATGGATAATATGTATCGACAATAATTTGACAAAAACCCGTCCAAAGTGAAGTTAATCTATCATCTGTAAGTTGCTCCTCTATTTCGCGAGTTGCAGGCAAAGGAAGCATTTTTCGGACTCTTATTAGAGACTCCGTACATAGAATTGCCGTGGTTTCTGATTTCGTGTATGGGGGAAAGAAAATATGCGGATACGATGTTGTTAGAGATCTGCGTGGATCAGTTCCTGCAGAGCTGATTAGGATGAATGTTAGATTATCACCTCGAATCTAGATAAACGTCAGCTAAACTACACCACGTCAAAATGAGAATAATCCACAGAGAAATAATTTACTATTTCGTTGACTTTGGTAATGAATTGGTATAGTGCTTCATTTGATTCCCCTAATTCATCAACTCGATCCAGCACAATGAAATGAGAATGGCCGAGTTGAATTTCACTGAGTAAGCCATTTATCTGCTCCACAAACATTTCAAAAGAGTTGCAAGGTATACTGTAATCCGGAACCTGGTTTTCTTCTTTCTTAAGCATACGCAAGGAAGCAGTTATTCGTTGAAGAACGACTCTTGTAGTAAGGCATTCATCCACAGAAATCCACGTATGTGAGTACTCGGTTTCTTTCAAAAATCTCTTTACAGCAGATGTTTTTCCTGATGATAATTGACCAGTAACTGATACAACTTGAGGATTTATAGTTGGATCCTAAATCAATATAATTCGTTTAGTCCTGAAACTTGCTAGAAATCAGAGGTGGGGTGAACTTGATACTTACTGACGAAAGAAGACTGTTAAGCTGCTCGAATTGGTAATATCGAGCCGGATATTCTTTTGCTAGTTGAAGCAGTCTTTCTCCACTCAATTCCTTCATTCTACTCGTTCTTTTATATAGTGAAATTGTTGCAGTTTGAAGCAGACGCGTAGACACGCGACTTGAGAAGCAGCCACATCTACAATAGAGCACCGCCACTTATTAATGGCTGTGCACTCACATCACGAAAATTCATCGTTGCTGTCGATAATTGCTGGAGCAGTTGAAAACAGGGCATAATTCAGCATTGTTTTTCTCCAGACAGGTTAGTTTAAAAAGGCATCCGGGACTGGTTCAATAGCGCTTTCTTTTCTTACGTTGCAAGAGTAATATCAGAAAACAAAAGAAAAGATGTCGCTTGCTGGAAGAAAGCCTTCTCCCGAGCGAATGCGCCAGCTTCTAAAGACCAGTTGCACAGTTTTCGAGACCTTTTATAATCCTCTTGGATTAAGAACCGGAAACAAAATCTTGAGAAAGAAACTCGCTGGTCCGACTGTGGCTTCGTATTATCCGCAGAGACCGTCGGTGAATATGCAAACTATTCGAAAAGCGTTCCCGATGTTTAAATTCCCTATACCGGAAATGGAAGCTCATCGCATGCAAATGGCAGAAACGTATGTGCTTTATCTTTTATTGATTAGCTTCTTTAAATGGGCTTTACTAATTCCGTATAGGCGTGGACGAAGAGGAAAGGGACCGCCAAAGAAGAAGGATGCTCGTGAGTGCTCATAGCCTTATTTTACACTACAATTAAACATGTACTGACAGCAGTTTTACAACTATAGCCGTCAAAGGTGCCAAAGGAAAGAAGCGTTGATGAATTTGATTTGCCATTCAGTAATTACTCTTTGTCGTTCGTTGTATAGAACTAGTCTGGATTATTGCAATAGTCTTCGTTAATGGAAGAGTTCAATCGTTCAGACAGAGAGATATCATCTTTTTTTCTTGCAATGCGTTTAAATTATTCTGTACATATTCTCTTACACATTTATGTCCTGCAACTACTGCGATTTTACAGCCTTTTTTTTTTTTTTGTTGTATAATAGCACCATATTTACCTACATTATTGATCACTCATTCCCATTTACCTTTTTCTAGTTTACTAACTACAAATCTTTATCATAAGAATTTGTCTGAAAAGCAACAGATTGCTGATTTCTTGCATTTCAATTTTATAAACTAAAGAAAGACCGGGAAGCCCACCGATATGCTTAAAGAAAGCATCGCAGAAGAGAGAGGAAAACAAAAAAAACTAATCACTGAAGGACTCAACAAGTAAGAAATAGACATCCTCAAAAGAACTTCTCCTCATGTATAATGTAATCCATTACAGTCAAAAACACACACACACACACACACACACTTACACATAAAGCATAGCAACAAGTCAAGACTGCGATGCTACTTTAACTCTCCTTACCAATATTTGAATATCCACCACCCTCATTTTCAACAAACAGTTAATATAATAAAAGTTCTCAAGTTGACGCTTTAAACATTTAGAAATCAAGCAAAGAGAGCTCCTTTGATTTAAAAATTGCTTTGTTGAGTTGATTTGAGCCGAACTTAAAACGAATAAAATAAAGAATCATAGAAATTGAGTGCCGCGGAAGTAAACTTCACTACGCATATATATTATTCAAACGGCGAATAACATAAATGTAGAATCAAAATTATTATTTTGACAAGCCAGCGAACGCATCATTGGACACGATAACTGAATATAAACTTACGACACCAGAGACAAGCGTAATATTGCAATCAAATATAATTTTCCAAGTCCTGAGATCGAACAAACTGTTGGAAGGAGAAAAAGAGAGGGACGTACACTACAGCCAAGCAAATTCAATGGATTGAATTGGACTGGAGAGATGGTAGGAAGAGGATGGGCAAGGCACAGACAGAGAAAGCTCGATACTAAACAACTTATAAATCAAAAATATATTAATAATCCGTTCAAAACTGTACGCCGAAACCGATAGGCAATCCAACAGCAATTCAACAGCAAGTAAAAAAAACAGTCTCACAAACGTAGAAACATAACATCAGACAAGGAAAATGTAGACGATAATCAGTTGCGGTAACACCAAAGAACGACTTGTAGACATAATTACAATAAAACATATGAGTAGATAATACTCACACCCACACAGATATAATCATAACAATAACGCAAAAACAACCATAAACAAGGAAATGTGACCCAAGCAAAAGAGGACAATGTACCTTTAGAGGCTCTCGTCGAAACCAAAAGTGTTCTCGCCAGAGTAGCTAGAATACCAACAGATTAGCATATGACTCCAGAGAGGAATCAAGCAAAGAGAGAAACTTACGTGATGTACAAAAATCCATCCTCGTCCTTGTGCTCTTCATAAATCGAGCTCATGAGAGCGGCAGTAGGCGGCAAGACTTCGTCAACGTAGATGAAGATAGCCTTCTCAGCCGCGAGGCGGATCCGCTTGCGGATGACATAAACAAATTGGCCCACAGTCAGGTCGGCCGGAACAAGGTATTTCTTCTTGTCGATAGTTGCTATATCGCTCTTTTCGACCTTTTCGCAGATGACCTGAGACGAAAATGGTTAGATGGATGACTTGCGAGAGTGTACGCGTCATACAACACACACACACACACACACACAGGGATATAGTATACATACCGGAATGCGATCAGAGTACTTTTGGCGGATGCGCTCTGCCTCGGCCTTTCGCTTCTCTGTAATGATAAACACAGTCAGTTATACATAAAACAAGAAAACAAATAAAAGACGTGAATGTGCCGGTCAGCGCAGGCAAATGACGCAGAGCGCCCAAAGCCAATCACCACCCACGCATCAAACCCCAGCCAACCTCGCACCGCAAATAATAAACAGAACTCACCATAAGGATGCTCGTCTTTGAACTTGGAACGCATTTTAGAAATCAATTAATCGCAAAAGTACGTGCAAAAGAAGCAATAAAGGCAGGAACTGCTTGACTGAGTGCGGGAGTTGGGAGAGAGCGCGCGAGAGGAGGAGATAGCGTGAAGCCAAGTTGGGATTAGGGCAGGGGTGACTATGCTGACACGGGGCTTGTATCGAATGTGAGCTCAATCGACTTAATGTTCGTTCCTATTAAGTGCAAGACCTTGAACGAGGTGTTCATACACCGCTTGCAACATCAGGAAGTCGGCTACTTTCAAATGAGCAAAGTGCTCTAAATCTACAAATGCAGCTGCGGAAGAGAAGTCATGACATAAACCGTGCCCGGACGCGATAGCAGCATAGTATTACATAACTGCTTACATCTGCGGCGCAATATACGAAATCACGCGTTGCTCGAGGAGGCGATGAGCATTCGTTGTAGGAGCAGACCACCTTCGCAGCGTTGTATTTCTTCTGGCCTTATTCGCCTTTGCTTTCTTTTGTGTATTGTGCTTTTCTGTTTTTTTTTTTGATAGAATAATTGTCTTTGTAAATTGCCAAACATGCTTTCTGCAGCTCGCCGACGGATACTATCTGCTTCGTCCGGTCTTCGCAGTATGTGCACCGCTTCTTTCGGTACAATACTGTACAGAATGCTAACAGAGACTTGCTATGTATCTAGACTCCATCAGGGCTCGGACATTTGCAACATCGTCTAAATCTTCTGCAAAGTCGTTTACTCCAGCCTTTTTTGCAGTCGGAGCTGCTTCTGCCGTTGCTGGCGGTACAGTCTTCTTTGGAAAGCAGCATCCCATTGCAAATGATTCGCCCAATGTAGTCAATAGCAGCCAAGAGCCTGATCTTACTGTTTTTCCTGAAGGACTTAAATATGAAGTTCCGCTTACTGAGCTCGGCTCTGTTTACGAGGTCGTTCCTGGTTTAAAGGCTGATATGCCGATGCGCGACAAGATGGAGACGCTTTTGAAGTTCTACCAGAAGGAGATTGTTGCCGGTCTGGAGCGCGCAGATTCTTCTGGAAAGCAATTCATTGTTGATGAGTGGAGTCGGGGTGAGAATATGGGGGGTGGAATTACTCGTGTCTTTCAAGATGGACGAGTTTTCGAGAAAGGTGGCGTCAACTTTTCTGCTATTCATGGCGAACTTCCTCCTGCTGCTGCTCAGCGTATGCGTGCAAATCACGCCGAACTCGTGATTCCACCAAGTGGTAAACTCCCTTTTTACGCCTGCGGTATAAGTCTTGTTATCCATCCTCAGCATTACCTTGCGCCTACTGTTCATCTTAATTACCGATACTTTGAAACCTTGAACGAGGATGGCACTCCACAATCGTGGTGGTTTGGCGGTGGACAAGATTTAAGTCCTATGTATTACAACAAAGAGGATGCTACATATTTCCACAAGCTTATCAAGGAGTTTTGCGATTTCCATGATCCGGCTTATTATCCAAAATTCAAGAAATGGGCAGATGAGTATTTCTTCATCAAGTTCCGTGGTGAAGCAAGAGGTGTTGGTGGTATTTTCTTCGACGACTTGCACGCAGAAGATCCAGATGCCATTTTCAAGTTTGTTGCTGATGGACTATCTCGATTTTTGCCTTCATACCTTCCTGCAGTGAAGCGCGCATACATGCCTGCAGCTGAAGGTGAAGAGCGGCCTACTCCCGAAGCGGGAAAGCATTGGCAGGGAATCCGTCGCGGCCGGTACGCAGAGTTCAATCTTGCTGTCGATCGTGGTACACAGTTCGGTCTACAAACTCCTGGATCGCGAGTAGAGTCGATTTTAATGACATTGCCTAAGCATTGCAGTTGGGAGTATGATTACCATCCCGGTCCTGAAACTTTGGAAGGTAAGACTGTCGAGGTGTTGAAGAATCCAAATGAGTACGTGTAAATAATGTAACAGGATTCCTATTGAGGAAGATGAGATCTCCAATCGCTGATAAACAAAATCTGAAAAATGTTATTATAGTAGCATTTAACTGTATAGAGTCCTAATATAATGAATAAACTAATCATGCTAAATTTGATCGTGCGTATAAATCCTCATGGCTTTTATCTGCCAGTCTAGCAAAGCAGTATACAGACCATTGTTTTTCAGCAACTCCATTTGCAATAGATAAACCACCATGAAATACAATTGTCAAGAACAGCCATATAATCTTCTCCACATAGCTGACAAAGCTGAAAATGACGTCAGACATCTAAACTGTGGATCGCAGCGCTGTGAACAACCGAGCACACGTTATAAAAGTCAATAATACAACTACTCACTACACAGCATCAAAAGCATTTAGATAAGATATACTGTAAATCATAATGGGTATAATCGAAGAAGTCAAGGGAATGATTAGCAGTAATAATGTTGCTGGTGATGCGAGATCAGAGAAAGGTATTGTCACAATTAATCCATCAAACCACCAAGTGCTAACAAATATGTCTTCAACAGATCCTAAAAGAGATCCAATTTCTGCATTAAAGTCATATGTAAATAGTGAACCATCTATTGATTATGTTTTTGACGGTTCAGATGATTCTACAAAGCTATGCAAAAAACCATCTGGAGGATCAGAGTAAGCTCATATATCCGCGTTAAAATCTCCTTTTTTTTTCTTCACAGCAACTTACGGAGATTTTATAATATAGTTGTATTACACTTGGAATGCCAACAGCAAAAGTCCTGGAAGAGATGCAGAAACTTGATTTCTACTGCGCTTTAGAGCAGAATGTCACAAGTACAGAAATCACCTGCAAAAAAATTATATAAACACACAATTGGATCAGATTTCATAGTTAAGACTACAAACGCGTTTTCTATTAATCTTCCTATTATACATATTTTACCTTTGAGGTAACTCTAGACTAACAAAAGAAAACATATTCATATATACAATCTCTTAAGCGCGAGGTAAAAAAAAAAAAAAAAAAACTAAAAGTACGTACAGAAAACAAGAGCTAATATCCAAACGCCTGTAGCTGAGCTTCTGCCGTTTCGACCTTGAACGAGTCGCGCGCGGTTTCTCGAACAAGTCTATCCCAAGATCTTACAGCTTGTCGCTTTTTGGTTTGAATTATTTTATCTTCTTCGACGACCCTTGCGTATTCTTGCTTCAGTCGTAGAATCTCCTTGTCGACCTCAGGACAAACAGAAGGTATCAACTTAGCCTGGGATTGGTACCCTGCGCCGCCGGTGGATCGCCGAGAAAGAGATGGCAAAGAGGTGACAAAACTGGCTGATCGGGAGGTTGATCCGTTCATCATAGCCTTTGGTGCGATAGGTGGAGAGCCCGTTGCGGAACCACTTGCTGGCTGTAGAGGAGAGGCGACGGTAGCAGGCGTCGATGGTCCGCTGGAGATATGGCGGGAGATGTGAAGAGGAGTTCCGCTGAGGTTATTCGCAACGTGGATCGTAGGGTGTTGAGGCATGGAGTAAGCTCGAGGGCCTAGTGGAGGAGGCACACCAGCTACCGCAGGAGAAGTCATTGGTCCAGCCCGGCCAGGTCCTGTGCTGAACGTACGAGGACCAGGTGAATGCACTGGAGTATTCTGTTGCGAAGTAGGGCCAGAGTGCAGTGACGGGCTGGCATATTGTCTGGAACCAGGTGGAGGAGTATCAATCATTTGGTGATATTCATCCTCTCTTCTCGGTGAAGGTTCCCTTGAACGAGGTCGTGATCGCGCAGATGGTGGACTCCTGGACCTGACGCGATAAGGCGGGTACGATTCTCTTGTTTGCCGTCTCTCTCTGTCGATTGCAGAAGGACCTGGATATGGCGGACTGCGCGGCCTGCGAGGAGAAGATCTTCGCCTTGGAGGATACGCTGAAGGAGCTATTGAAGGTGGTGGAGGAGAGGTGAATGATGCCAATGACGAAGACCGCGACGAGCGCCGAGGAGGAGGCGAATATCGCGAGATCCCTTGCGGTGGCGGAGAGAATCTTTCGATACGTTCGTGGAACCGACGGTCATCGCGAGGGGGAGGCGAGCGATGGCGAGGCGGATACTGCCATTCACCTTGTGGTCGATATCCTCTCTCTCTTTCTCTTTCTCTATCCCGGTCCCACTCCCAATCTCTGTCTCTATCGCGTTCTCTATCGCGTTCTCTATCGCGTTCTCTATCTCTTCCGTCCCACGGGCTGCGAGACCGATGAGGTGGCCCTGGAGACCTTTCTCTACCATAATTCCGATTTCGAGGTGGCGGTCCTCTAAAATCTCTATCGCGGTCATCATAAATATCTCGACGATATGAATTATATGCATCAGTCGCTACAGGTGGTCCTCTGAATGGAGGGCGAGGACCAGTGAAGCGCTCGTCCTCTGAAAACCCACCAGGGCGATACGACGAGGACCTAAGTAGCGAGGTGCAGTCAGTACACACATTGAAAGCAACACTCCAGTTTCAGCAATACATATACATACCTTCCGGACTCGTAGTATCTGTCTTTATCAGACATTCTAGCTACAATCCTACTCTTTTCTTGCAGTTCTCAAGGTTGAAATTTCTCCCAGAAGAATGTGGTCGGAGAAGTACACGTGACTATCGTGCTTTGCGCTCCAAATTAATTTGACTGGCGCCCCGCAGCCTCGTCCTCGTCATCGGCTGCACCAACCACTAGTCACTCAGTGCCACAGGTTTACATCACCTTTGTTATATCACAACTCCAGCAACTTGTCTAATATAAATCTAACAAATCAAATAAGAATAATAACAAATATGCTTTCTGTTAAACATATTCTATTTACTATTTCTCTTGCACTTCTTTCTGAAGTCGAGGCTGCCGATGCGTATAAAGTGAAACGCGGTGTGTCGCGTCGCTGCCGTCTTTACTCTGGGCTTATTGTCAGTTTTATTATCCTTATCACTGTCTTTTTACTTGCTACGAACAAGATGCCTACTTTTTCTTTGACAAAGAGCGATGCTGCAGCTGCGGCAGCAGCTCAAGTTGAAGTTGCGCCGTCGAAAGCGGGACAGAGAAAGTCTTACATTGTCACCTTCACAAAGGGCAAAGACACGCCCGAAAAGTAAGCGATTTCCTTGATCCCTGGTTTGCAATATATTGTGTGCTTTTGAGTGCTTCATTTTTTAACCCGTGCGGAATAGATATGTCAAGGCTGCGATGGAAAAGTTCACACAGTTGGGTGGTAAAGTGACACATGAGTTTGACACTCTTCTCACGTGAGTTCACTCGTTCAAGTATTTTTTCTATGATCTCTTTGCTGATTACATGTTTTCCAGTGGTTTCACTGTTTCTATTCCTGCTTCTCTTGATGCTGAGGTCATGACTTTTGCTACCGATGCTAAAGCTCTTGATTTCCCGTTCGTCATCGAGGAAGATCAGCCTGTCAAGATTTCAGATACAGCTTCCAACTGATTCATGCATCTGATCTGTCATACATTATACTGTGTTTATAGCTACAACGATCAGTTTGCTTTGGAGTGTGATATATTTGTGCTAATCATAGGTTTGGTTTTGGGGTTTTATAGGAAAGTCAGATTTACATCTCTGGGATTACGGGGCTTTGGCGCAGGATGGGTTTAATTGTTTCTTCATTGATAATGTTTTTTTGTTAAGCTCATACAGTGTAATTAACCAACGTTTTGCTTTTGCTTTTGGAGGCCTTTTTGCGTGAATATTGGAAGGATTTATATATATGTTTTATTGTGTGCTGTTTCCAAGATCAAAACTATTACATTATATTGTCTCGCCTTTTTATTTATTTGTTCCTTCTGTCGAATGCTGCGTTTGCCATGCTTAAGGAAGTCGAGTCCAGTAGCTTAATGAGAAACGTTTAATAATATTGCTTATTATTTTTTTTCATGAAATGTAGCATCTTTTTACGATAAACACAAATGTGGTGCAAAATGAAGAGTAAATAAATAGTTTAAATTTTAACTGGTGAAAAGCCCTGAATTTTTGTCGGCGGCTGCGAAAACTTCAAAGTAAGACCGATCAAGTCATCAGCGCTTCTTATTTCCCACGACTAATAGCACACTCTCCACGAAGATTACTCATATTTAGAAGGGAGATATAGGAAACTTACTGTTTATAAGTAGATTGACATAGATTTATACTGGCGCTTCAACCGTATTCGTTCAAGTGCTTCTTTTGAGAGGAAATTGGCTGCGGATTAAAAGGTGTTAGGATATCAACTAGTCTTCATCAATGATTTGAATAGTCAACGATTGTAATATTCCTAATAGCTAGGAAGAAGAAATTATGGCTGAAACGGGTGCTTTGGAGCGTGCATTGCTGTCATGGGTGAGATTTCTTATATGCGGTCATATTTGTTTAGTATTATTTATTTGTAGTATTGGTGTTGACAAAAGTACAGACACAAAGCAAAGCGAAATCACTACAAATACCACCTCCCACCAATCTCAAATCTCTTTCAAACGGTTCTACAATCTCTTTAATCCTCAATGATCTTTCATCAGACATATTTTCTTCAAGTATGATTAAAACATCTACAACTGATTCACCAGGAAGTTCGTTTATGGAAACCGTACGGAATCTTAAAAAATTATATAAATCATTAACTACGTTTGATGCAGAGATTGCAAATGAAATTTCCCCGAATATGAGTTTGATCGCTAAAGACGCAGATGTAAAAGAGCTAGTCAAATTATTGAAGGCTATCTTAATCGCTTGTGCGAAGCATAGCGAAGATCGTGAAGAACTCGCTATCGGCAACATCGTGGATGAAACTGAACGAGAAACATTGAGGAAAATTATTGATTCTCATCTATCTTCGACCACTGACAGGACGAACAAAGAAAAAGACAAAATAGCAAAGACAGAGACGAACACTCAAGCTGATATCGAACTTGTAGTAGCACGGTATACAACTCTCGAACAAGCGTATTCCGAACTTCAGGCTCAAAATTCTGCGCTTGAAGAAGAGTTTGATAAACTCAAACATTCGAAACTTGAATTCGAAAAATCCGTACATTCAACATCATCAAAGGCAAAAATGCAAGCTGAATTAGCTGCCTCACAAGCAAAAGCTCAAATAGAGTATTTGCAAAAAGACGTTCAACAACTTGAAGAACAGATTAGTGCTCGCGATGAAAAAATTGCGCAATCTGAATCAAGGCTTCAACAAATGGCAAGTCAAGTCGAGGAAGTTCATGGCGATTTAGAAAATTTAGTTGAAGTCAAGGATATGCTTGATGAATCACGTCATGAAATTGACCGATTAAAGAAAATTACCGCTCAAATGGATCGATATAAAAAACAAGCTGAAGCAGCCGAAGATTTACAACGACAAGTTGAAAATTTGAAAAATCAAAATACATATTTAATCGAGAAATCAAAGCTGCTCGACGAAGATACTCAGCAAGTTTTCGGGTTACGTAAACAAGTCGAGATATTACAATCCGAGAATGAATTTTATCGAAAAAAAGCTAAAGAAGCCGAAGAATCCGCGGAGAAATTACGAAGTGAGTTGTTGCTTGTGCGTGAGCATTCAGCTATATTCGAAGAAGATCGAGCTCGTGATGCAGCTACTATTTCAGTGCTTGAAGAAAAAGTTAGAGCGCTTGAAAGCGCAGCTGAATTTGTTGGAGGAAATACATTGCGAGAAGCACAAGAGGAGGATTACGATCTGACGATCGAAGATCTGAAGCAAGAAAATGCGAGGTTGCAGGATGAGTTACTAAGTGTAAAAGCCCATGAGCGGGCAGCTGAAGTTATCGCATCAGACACACCTGCATTGGAATCATATAATGCTGCAAAAACTGCTGTTGACACTAGTGCCCGGAATGAAGAATTAGAAATGGCATTGCAAACATCAATGCAGAACAAGGATGAGCTGCAAAATGACTATCTGCAAGTGTATCAAGAGAAGCTTACATTACAAGCGCGTGTCGATGCAATGGAGAACGAACTTGTGACAGGGGAAACCGGCGATGTTATCGCTGAATTGCATGGCTCCATGAAAAATTTAGAGCAACAGTATAATCAAGCAAAGACAGAACTTTCTGAGCTTAAAAAGAGCAACTTTGAATTGGAACAGAAATATGAGCAAGCAGAAACAGACTTGAGTCTTGTTGATAAGGATAAGAAGATGATTCTTTTGACGTTACGAACACAAGCAACTAAACGACTATCTGCACTACAAGCGGAATATAAAGAACTGCAAACTGCAAACTCCACGCTAGAAACAAAGGTCACTACCTCATCTGAATTACTAAATAAAAGTCTATTAGAAAAGGAATCGTTATACCAAAAATTATCCAACGTCAACGAAGAATTACTTGAAGTTTCACGTGCAAATACAACACTAAGAATGACACTTGTATCGTTAGATCCTGCAACAGGTGGATATGAATCTGAACTCAAAGGCTGGGTTGTTGATTTACAAAAGAAAGTTGAAGTTCAAAGAGAGAAAACCAGGAAAGCTCAAGAAGTCATAAAAAGATTGAAAGCTGAGATTGATTCTTTAAGAAGATCATCTGTTGATGTTAAACCTAAAGTAAGTTGTTAAATATAGGAACGGGACGTGGTAATTGGATAACTAACAGCTTTTTTGTTATAGCAAACTTTAACAAATGAAGAAGCGGAAGCTTTAAAACGAGAAGTTCATTTAATGACTGGAGCCTGGTTTTCACTTTCCTCAAGAATCCAACAAAATAAAGTTGTTATCGTCAAAAAGGTTGATGAAGCTCCACAAAGTTGGCTAAATCGACAACGAAAAATGTTAGAGGTATGTCTTTATACGATTTTTTTTATCTTCAAACACTTTTTTCTGGCTTCTTCTTTAAATTTGTTATTCGGTGGCAAAAGATGCTGGATAATGAAAATCGTAGTGAAAATGGCAAAGAGGAATGGAATCAATATACCTCTGAATACGCGCTGTGCTTATACCTTACTTTGGAAGCGATGATTTTGCTTAAGAGTAGTAATAGGATTTATATTATTCCTTAGCGGTATTACTAAAAGTTTGTTAAATTCTGAAATCTGCTGTGTTTTTTTTTTATCTTTACGTTTACTATACCGCTACCCTCCTTACAAGATAAAATATAGAGAGCATTCATCAAAGCCAACATCAGTGCCAACAAACTAGAGAAGAAGCTGTAAGACGTAAATTCATAGAGAATTTAATTAACATACTTCATAGGAAAAACGACGGTGAACTATACAAGCACGAGAGAGGAGGTTTTTGGTGTCGTTTGGACTTTGTTATTTGAATTTTACTCGGTTTACAATGGGTGCTACTCAACTTGAAGAGTCAACTTTGTATATAGCTTGTAGAACTTTCTAGTGAGAGGCGGATTGATGAATCCAACTCATACTGGCCATACAAATATACAGATATAAACTTAAAAACTTCTTTTTTACTATGAGTATAGTGATCTCCTCACTAGAAAGATGCAAAAAATCAAATATCGAGCATACACAAATAGGAAAACACCCATCCAAATAAAATAAAAAAAGTAACAAGACAAGATAAAAATGAAAGCAAATCAATTAAACTGCAATAAAATGATCAAACAAGCAAGGCACAGCGAGCTTAAACTAGTAATCTATATTTTTTGGGAAATAAAAGAGGACGCACAGTATCCGGACAGTTTACACCAATTACCCATTGACAAAGACTATGACGTTTAATGGCCGCCAACAGGCTTCTCTCCAGTCAACTTGGCAACGTATTCCTTTGCGATATCACCAAGACCGACCATGCAAACGGTCTGCCAGACACCAAGACCTATCCGAGGAGTGACACCTCTATAGAGACCCTTGAGTCCATTTTGGGAGTAGATGTATTTAAGAGTCTTTCCAACCGTCAAGTTCTTTGGTCTGTTGGGATCCTCTGTTTTGCTTTGCATTTCAATTCTGACAACTTCGATAGGCTGATTCCAAGCAGAAAGACCACCGCCAAAGACAGAAGCAAGAATTTTCTCAGGAGCGGAAAGAGCAACAGAGTCTTCCTTGCCGGTGATCTTACGAATAGCAACTTCAGACAAACGAGATAGACCAAATCTACTGGCCCAGTTTGTACATTGACGGATAGCGACAGCGTTGACACCCTTGTTGATACCACGGATACCTTCGCGACGGTAGATGTCCATGAAGACAGCCATTGTGGAAGGAGGCTTAATTCCAGAGGCAGCCTGCTTGTGACGAGTGATTTCGACGGTTTTCATGCAAGTACAAAAGCCAACGGTAAGGTAAGCCTGAGCAAGACCACCCATGAAACCACCAGTCATACCCGCCATGAATCCATTAAAGCCAAATGTCCGAGCCTGATACTCGACCTCTGTGGAAACGAAGAGCAGGACAGCGCCCTTAGTGGAAGCTTCGATCCAAGCCTAGAAAAAATGTTAGAGTGTGACCAGCGTAGAATTGTTGTTCCTGCCTGCAAATTTAAACATATGTATTTTTTCGCCGCTGAGTGAACTTCGCGAGAGGTTGCAATTGCGGTCGGAGTCCACAACCAGACAATTTGAGCCTCACTTTGTGCGTTCCGGTGGAAGAGAACCGGTGCCACGCCAGCAGCAAAGCCACCAACTCCTTAAACAGAAAAGCACGCGCACAGCCGGCAATATGCGTCTCCCGCATGAACTGCGGCGCAGCGTCGATTTTAGGTCCTTTGACACGCTATAAACGACGGCTTAAGCAGCGCGACTGTGAAATGGGAAAAGAAGGGAAGTGAACAGGGAATAAAACCGAGGGCACACGCAAGTTTGGTGAAGCACGTGCTATACATCAATCCGAATCGTCGTTAAGGGCATTAAAGCGCAGCAAGTCGACATCGAGACCGGCGCCAAATCAGTGCCAATCACCTTTTTGCTCTCTGGATGGTGCGGAGGGTGAGTTCTGGGTCAATCAGAACAAAATGAGAGATGGCAAGGGCAGAGAGCAATAACATAGTGACAATGGGATAGCAAAATGGTGTAATAGCATTGAGGACAGATCGCATTTGGCAGGAACAACAGATAAACAAACAGCAACAAAACATACCCATGGAATTAGACCCTGATAGAAACCAAAAACACCTCCACGCGACCAAACACGACGAACAGCGCCTGGGAGAGTATCGCCTCGGTTAGCTGCCATAGTGGTCTACACGATTCAAGGTTAGCAACGATCTGCTTGAACCAATGGCGGTCAGACGGCCCGCAAGATGAGAGTCGTAGAAGCTGCAGAGGAGACGCTACTCAAGCAGGCCAGTAACGGGTTGAGAATACGAACCTTTGTGACCTCGAGAGGTTGACCCAGAGTGGTGACCCTGAAGAACAACTAGCGTTAGCAAGAGTTATTTGGAGTGCAATGGATGGATCGGCGAATAAAAACGTACTCAAACATGTTGAGAGCAGCACCAAGAACGATGTTGGAGAAGTTGACGGGCTTTTTCTCGAGCTTTTCGAGCTTTTCGAGCTTCTCGGTGACGGTGGAGGAGGACATTATGCAGGACGTGTTAATGCGGGACGCGACTTGGACTGCTGAAGGGGAAAACGGTAAACAAACTGCGTCGCGCACAAAAGAGAATAAATAAACAACAGAGACGAGAAAAGGGCGAAAGACGGGGAGAGCGAGCAACGCAGCAGACAAAAGAAGACACGAAGGAAGGAATGCCGGCACCGACGCGGGGAAGCCTTTTAAGAAGCTCGCGGACATCCGAGTCTGGTCGAGTTCAACCTGAGCCGCAATGTGCTGTAATTTACAGTGAGCGTACTTTCCAGTATGCTCAGCATATATCTGCTTCTTGTAAGGCTTCTATGGCATATAGCTCGCACGCTATGTAGAGAAATGCATCACGTGGAGATATGTTGGCTTACCCCAACTCGACTCTGAGCGACGCGGCGCAGTCATCAGCACGCCGGTCATGTGACGCGAACGTGTCAATAATTCCAATATGTTGTGTATTTATTGTGTTGTCAGCTGTATTGGATATTTAGATTATGAAGACCATGTGCTTGACTCTGTATTGAAGGAATATTCTGATAACCGTAGTATGCTGGATTTGTTCTCATCCAGAAAAACATTCGGGAATAGCACGCCCATTGTAAAGAAACACTATAGTCAAAGATCATAAAAAAACCGGACAACACCTCTATGTATTCATAAACAACCTCTCTTTAAATGCTCTTTATAAATATAACGCGTCATGACGCGTTACAGCACTCATGATTCGCTGCCAGAGTCTCCGAGGACCGTCCGTACGCTCTCTTCGTCAAACACCGCGTCTTCAATGGCCTCTGCAACAACTTCTCTCCATCGCGAGAATTCTACAACTCCAGATCTGTCCCCTATAAGCAACGCGCATTTGACTGCAGCCTCACCTGCCGCATCATAAATCTCAGGATCACTCTTTACTGCGCTGGCAAGCTTCACCGCATTCCTGTAGTAAATTTCGGCATTTTTGCGCAAGATGTTTGCATTCTTGGCCGCGGATGCAGATACATGCTCAATATTTGATCGAATCAAATCAACGTCACCTCGCATAGTCCAAATCCGCACTTGTCCTAATCTGCTTTTGATTGTGGATGAAGCCCCAACAACTGCAGATCCCGTAGCTGTGCTTTGCTGAAGCAAAGTGTTTAACGCAGTAGACAAATACTGCGATGCAAGAGATAGAGCAGTCCAAGCCATTGTGCCAAATCCGCTTTTGGCTTCTTCCTCAGTAATAGCTGCTGCATGCGCTGCTGCAAGAAGTCCAAATTGAGTAAACATTTCACTCTGTGCAAGGAATTTCTCTGATGTAGCAGGTGCAAGCTCTAATATATGTCTCAGAGTAATACTACTTTCATGAACCAACCCACTAGCAGGCAACTGTTCAATCAAAGCATCGAGCAAAAACGGATCACCAGAAGACTCTAAAGTCATGTTCCAGAGAGTTTGTAATCGGTCCAAATTTCCAGACGGATTACATCCTGGCGTTGTAAATGGATATCCACTAACAGCTGTATACCGTAGCACAACTAATCCGGCATCTGAAATAGCTTCTTCATCAATAATTCCGAGTTGTTTTCTATTTGCTAATAAAGTTGCAATGCGTTGAACAAACACCGTTCCCATATTTGCAAATGTTGTTGAATTTTCGGCACTAAGCCCTGCTGTAGACGATGGAGATAGTGAAAGTGAGACAGTGTAAATTGGAATCAAACATGAAACTTGTGCAGTGGCAGTCTCAAGAAGTGAGGTATAGGTAGTAGGTTCAATCACGGTCGCATATTGCTCTGTCTCTCCACCATCATCACCATCAGCATCCTCTTCCATATTCGCAATAGTAGAATCGCTATTTACATTTGATAGGTCATTTCGTAGAGCATCTAACTCTGCTTCTTGAGCTACCCACGTCTGCTCAAATATTTCAATGGCATTTTGGTACGGAACTGAATCATATTGCTCTTCTGCTATCGAAAGTTGAACCTGTCCCATATTGTATAATAAGTCAGAAGGCGGAGGAAGTGGTTCGCCTGTCTGTTCTTGCGGTTGGCCTTCCTCAGACGAAGATTTCTCGGCATTTTCAATTGGAGAGACAGGTATCAGATGTCGACGCTGTCGAGCAAGATTCAAAGCATGCTGATGGTCTTGCAAAATTTTAGTCAAAACCGTGACACGGTCTTGTTTTAGAGATTTCATAATAGCTGTGAATTCAGATACACTAATCAATGATGATGAATTTTTGGTCTCTGTTAACATGGTTCGAGAGTAAAACAGCTGAAATATATGAAATTCAAGTCTGCATTTGTTGTAAGCTGCATCGAAGGAATTGGGAAATTTGTATAAACATGTATCGTAATATTCAAGTGCTCGAATATAGAACCGATGTGCCTAAACCCTTCAATCAGTACTCTCATGTAATCAAAACAAAAACATCAATTTACCTTTTCAGGATCTCCAACTGTCCATCTATCACCGTGCTCCTCTTCAATCGACCCAACATATAAATAATCATCTTCGCTCACCGGTACAAATTTCTTTTTACTGCCAGGCTTCTTTGAAATATTTGAAGCCTGTCCTCCACCGCCACGCCGCTTATCTGAACCAAGCGACTGCTTAGATTTTCGAGGAGGTGGCATAACGTATCTTCTATAATATTCCTTGCTGTGTTAACCGTATTGCCAAAAGAGTGTTTTGACGCTTCGGTTGATTCTTCGTGGGCTTGGAGATCAGGATAATCTGGAGGTTTCTTTTTGGAAGTTAAGCACGACGTCATAATCTACTTACTCTCCCACTCAAATTTAGTTTCCATTTCATACATATCCCACCAAATTCAACAAACCAAACCAGAAGGATTCTTGATAATCCTCGAATCAAATTGATTTGTGCTGATTTGCGGATGCGTATAGTGAAGTAAAAACACTTTTTAATTGTCTATCCACAACACCTCTAATCATAACAATAACGCTTAATAGCAACAACGTAATAAATAGGTTTATAGAAATCTCACTGTATTGAACTACTACGAAGAGAAAAACATAATATATATAGAAAAGCTGTACATACGTGCCAATCGTCATACGATCGATGACAGAATAAAAAGGCACAAAGGAAAACAACACAAAACTGGTATAACAGTCATAAATGTTAAGAAACCGTTCTTATAGAAGTCGCAGATAAAATAATATACAAATCAACTTATACACTACAAACTTCACAGAAAAATAAAAGAGATACAAAAAACAAACTAATTAATGTATAGGCGGTTATAGAAGCATTCTCGTTTCTTTTTTTTTTTGGTTGTCTCTACCGACTCGAGAATGCGCTCACTTGTAGATAATCATCATAGCAGCGCTCGCGTTTGAACATAAACGAGTTTGTGTAGAAAGAAAGTCAAAAAATATAACACCAGTTCAATTGAAAAAAGCTGTTAATGCACACAGAAAACAAAAGGGAAATATTAAAATAGATAATAGAAAAATTAACATCGAAGCTGTAGCAATACAAAATAAGGACAACAGACGCAAAACAAAGAGCACAGACAAGGGACTTAATAAAACAAATTTTGATGTCATAAGTTGTAATTTTCAAATCGTGCTGATGAAGAGAGGACCACAGAGGGGGGGGGGGGAGCAAAGAAACTGAGGCGAGTTTGAGTCGGGTGTGAGAAGGGCAAGTTGCTCGCTTAGTTTGATCTATTGCGCGAGTAGCGAACCTTGCCGAGGTCGAAAGGCAAGTATCTGTACTTGACCATATGCTGGATCTGTCTGCGCATCGTGATTGTGAAGAGAATGCAGAAATAGATGAGAAGAATTGGCCAGAAAACTAGAGCGCGCGTGAGTAAGGATCAAAGTCTGTTTGCGGCGTCCGGGCGGGCGCGCGCAGGGTTACGTGGATGCGACGCGCAGCACCACATAGCACAAAAATAAAGTCACTGGGAACATACCAGGCACATCAAAGATAGCGAACCAAGTGCAGAAAAAGGCAACAGTTGTCGCTTTTGTCGCCGAATACCAAAATTTGAACTCTGGTAGCCGTCGGATGAAGGGTCTGAACTCTTCGTCCTGCCGCGTGGGCAAAGCACCGCCTTCTTCGGACTCACGCTCCTTCATGTCTTGCTCCAACGAGGGATCAAATTTGGGCTGCAAAAAGGCAAGGAAGAGATTGAGAAGGTATATGCCAAGGGAGTAGCAGACGATGTACCAGCCCTGGGAGAGCACTATGCGCAGCATGAAGACGAAGAGCAAAGTAGCCGAGCCCACCCAGCGGTAGAACACAAATGGTGTTGATTTGTCGAGATAAAACTGAAACCTCTACAAGCACAGAAAAGAAAAGATAAGCAAAACTGAACCAATTGCGGATGGCAGCTTCGCAGCGACATTTCACGATACACGCACCTGAGAGAGCAGCGAGGTCTGCGCGGCGACATTCGCCAGCGGAGTGGTTGCGCTGGTAGATGACTCTGCGTCCATTGTCAATTATCAGTGAGTAAAAATATCTGGCTATTCAAAAAAGAAGAAGACAAGTAGGATAATGTGGTGATGGCGGAGAGGATTAAAGGTGTTGTCGTTGTGTCGTGGCCGGCCCGAGACGATGGCGCCCCTGCACTACGCAAGCCTTCCCTAACCCTTTATGCGCAAAAGCACGCGGCAGTTATGCACACGCGCTGATTGTGCTGGCCGGGCTGCGGATCAGGGTTGCAGACACAGCAAAATGGCGCTGCTTCGATGCTAATCAGGATTAAAAATGCCTTTGTTTCTACGGACTGGCTATTGTGCGTGTCATAAGTGCATGATCATAGTTGTTGATGCTGATCTTTATGTCGTATACTGTGTGCGTGCCAAACCCGATTATTCAGTTTGTGGTTGCCGTGGTAACGAGATACCCAATGAGACAATTTACCAGCATTCGGTCGTAGTTCACCCACATATGCGTAATATCTGGAATTTGGCAGTTAGCAATTGCACTTTACTTCGTCACCACCAGCGCAATAAAGCACTTACTAAACAAGTGTGTTCCGTCCTTGCCAGCACAGCGCATGGCTTCTTTCACACCGCCTGGGTGAAATCGGAGATATGGCGTCAAGTTATAGACTTTGCCTCCAAGCGCAGTCCACGCATCGTCCTGTGTTGAATGCTTTCGCAGCTCCTCCATAGTGATTCGGACTGGCGGAACTCCAGGCGGTCGCCCACTCAAATCCTTCCCGCTATTTTTTAAACCAGACCAGTCCAATTGAGAAAAACCAGGCTCAAGAGCAACCTTTTCGCGTCTACGGCGCGCTTTTGCGAGTGTGTTTGGAGCTGTTGTAGGAGCATCTAAATTTGAGGAACTCTGCTGACTTTGCCGGCTTCGCGCTGCTGTTCCCGAGGAAACATTTGAAAAGTTAAATACTGGCAAAGGTCGTGGTGCAGCAGGTTGCTGAGTAGTAGTAGAGGCAGTGGTTGAAGGCGCAGATGCTGGCGGGCCTCGAGCCGCTGATACTGCTGATAAAGGTGGAACTTGACTTCGAGCACGAGGCGCTGAAGGTGGACCCATACTAACAGCAGGAGACACGTTCAGAAACGCGTTACCATCACTTGAAGAGGCTCTTTGTGCTGAATTTAGAGCTGGAAAAGCCGGTGGTGCACTGACATCATCATCAGCTTGCTCTTGTTCCTGTAATTGTTCATGTTCATGTTCTTGCTCTTCGTCATTGTCAATATTGCCAACTGCTTTTGTATTTAATTGCTCATTTGCTGCCTTATCTTCTTCTTTGATGACCGTTTGCGACTCAGCGGTCCTGATTGATCCAAGTACAGACCTCCACAATGATGCCATAGTTGTGCCTTTGCCATCCACCCGAATAGCGTCGACAATACTATCTCGTGAACTACACTCCTGTGTCGGTTGTCCCGAGAAGCTCGGTTACAGCAAAGTTAAGAAGGAGAGTTAACGGAATCGGGAGTAGATTTATCTGGATTGTAAACCTTAAATTGTATCGTCTCGTGTTGAGGAAGGGGTTCCAGCGGGTTTAAAAACAGCTGAGGACTTCGTCGCTTTGTTATTTTCCTTTTTTCTTTTCCTTGTCTTTTCTTATTTAAATTATTCTGTTCGTATAAACTAACAGATATAATTTTAAA
>JAKTPV010000096.1:0-47133 GCA_030556335.1 Myxozyma vanderwaltii | reverse complement strand
AAAACAGTACATTTGCCAACAAACCCAACGCCGGCGTTGATGGCCCGCCCGTATTTAAATCCCCCGGCTCCCGCACTTCCATTCTACTTTCGCTTTCTTTCCTCTATACCTTTGTAACGTTGTTTAACCCGCTTTATTTCACACGACACTTAATCCGAACACTTTCAATTTATACTTGCGAGATATCGTTTTCATTCGTGCGCACCTATGTAAATGGTATTCTGGCGAGGCGCTGTTCTTGCCCGGTCCATTTGTTAATCGCCTGTTCCAATGCCGCTTAACTTATATTATCTACTTTCTCGGGGGCCATGGACTCCAGGCTATCACTTTTGTTCACCAGTCTCATCGCTCCTGAGCCCGAACGCCGCTTCTCTCGACGGTCTGATGGTCTCCGCTCCGGCGGATCAGTAACCTCCTCCTAACAAGTGCACCAAAGTTTCGCGAAGACGCCTGAGGACTGCCTATGCATTTTTCTGATGCAGCGTCTTCTTAAGGGTGGCGAATTTTGAAACACAGCACTACTCCCCCACACCGATAGAAAAGTCCCGTTCTTCCTGGGATGTGGTCGGCGTTGGTGTGCTAGCTTCTCTGAAGCTTTGTAAGGAGCATAAGGCGAAGCACCGGTTGTCATATAAGCATATACTTGTTGAATATGATATTTATGACCGCTGAGACGTTTAGAAGGTAAAGGGTGTTGATGATAGACTTACTGTCCTACGGCGTGCATGTTCACCGCATCTCCACATCGCAGTTCGTATACCCTTCAGCGCTACTATATTATAGACATCAACCACACACTCTGCAGATAGATATGACACTGATGTGGTTTTTGTCAAACGCCTCTGTGTTTGCGCTTAAAGACTTGCTTGCGTTCTCATTCTGCAATCGTGCCTGTCTTCTGGCGGTTAACCCTACTATTATACGAAGCACGTTTATCTACTGTTACTCTTGAATTCCTATAGTTGGTATACACTGGATAATGGCGAACATGTAACCCAGGGCCCGTGGCTTACAATTTCTGATTATTCATTAAAAGTAAATATACGATGGGGTGTTGGGGGCATAATATCATACTCAATCTGATCTAGATCGGCTTTCACGTTGCATCGCTGTTTGTGCTGGTCTTACAGTCTGATCCACTGAATATTTGGACTAACCTGTTTCTATCCCCATTATGTCGATAAACAACCTAATCTTTGGTTCTAACTACTGCTCTGTTGCTGCTATACAGTAGACTTTCATTGCGTGTTACTCTGCTGAAGCGTGGCGAATGATGAAGTATGAAATTGAGGATCTATACAATTAAGAACTGTCGATTAATAATTTATATGTTGGTTTATTTGGTGAAAGTTGGGCGTTGAATTTAGCGGAGCACGATTGACGATTAGCTGTTTGTATATTGAAATTTGTATTTATTATGTGATATAATGTTTAAGTTGTATCACTTGCGCAGAATGAGTTTTGTAGATGTTATGCCGTTTAGTGAATGTAAATCCACTACTCGACAGTTAAGGTAAATAAAAGTACGCGCAGAAGCTAATAGAGCTGCACGTAACCGATTTATATTCTATAGAGTAAAGTTCAAATTACATATTTTATTATCAAGGGTGCTTCTCATAAAAATCTCTACAACAACTTAAACGGCACGAAAAAGAAAACACATTAAAAACTACCGACGTCGCCCAAATCGACGATTATTCCCATTTACAGCAGTTCGACCTTTGCTTGACCTAATTTTCAACCTTTGGAAATTATTCGAAACACCATTTTCTTTCTTTGAGTTCCCGTGTGCAGCGGCATTCGCTAATGCTGATTGATTGATGATTGGTGGTGGAATTATAATTTTTCGAGAGTTTATGTCGTCGATGTTGTCGTAGTTGAGCATTCGAGCTCCGGTGTTGTTGTTGTCGTCGTTGTCGTCGTCGAAGATTCTATCTGCAGAGGATGATGGGTTTTTAGTTTCATTTTCATCTGCTTCGTTCCCGTATATTGATAGATTTTCAGGCTGCGCATGGTCAGGCTCGAATTCTCCATCTGAACCGGGGAAACCATCGGCATTCAGCGTATTTGAAATCACAGTCGCTTTAGTAGGTGTAAACTCTTCAATATCATCATCATCATCATCATCATCATCAGACGAGTCTTGAGAAAGTAATCCATCAGTGTCATGTACTTGCAAAGGAGCTGTTATTGTCGGTTTCATTTTAACAAGTCTGGTAGATCTTTTTTGAGTTTTTGCTTTCTTATATCTCGCATGTCTTTGTCTTGCTGCCTCTCTTTCCTTTGCGTCTTTTACCATTTCATCAATATCACCTTCTTGATATTCGCCTAAATGAAATGTATCACTTTCAGTTGCAAGCTGTGATTCTATTTCTTGTTTCTTTCTTGTAGCGGCTGCGACTAATACAGAAGCAGTCGGTGGTGCATCTGCGAGTTGTTTGTCTTCATGTTGGTCATGCTCCATTTCCCGCAAAATCAACTCCTCTTCATTAAATGCTTCATCCTGGGCTTTTCTCAACTCTAGTAAAATAGCACTAAGTCCTTTGACTATCGGTCTTGGTCTTCGTAAGGGTGACGGAGTTGTTAGTAAATTGTACTGCGTCGTACGTTGAAAATATGAAACTGAAGATGGTGTTTGTTGGAGTATACGTTTACTTGATTGGGGCGTTGAGAGAACTGATGATGACGGCGATGGAAAATCTTTTCGTGAGGGTGTGGTGAGGATTGATTGTACAATCTGTCGTCGCCGTTTTGGTGTGCTAGATTTTGTGGGAGTCTCTGGTATCCTAAAGTCCTCCTCCTCCTCCTCCTCTCCTTCTTCTTGTTCCGTTTCTTCTTCAAGAGCACGTTTACCCTGTGAAATCTGTGCGGGTAACTTAGGTAAAATAGGAGATTTATTTAAATCCAGAATATTAAAAAACGCCAACACGCGGCCTTCAGCTAACGGCGTAGGTCCAACCTGAGTAACAGCCTTTCGTTGTCGACGAGCGGAATCGGACGACGATGCGGAGTTTCCTGGATATGGTGCATCAAATTGTTGAGATGTTTGCTTG
The DNA here is from genome assembly GCA_030556335.1 of Myxozyma vanderwaltii. Lineage (NCBI taxonomy): Eukaryota > Fungi > Ascomycota > Lipomycetes > Lipomycetales > Lipomycetaceae > Myxozyma > Myxozyma vanderwaltii. Next base: position 44,080 of record JAKTPV010000096.1, on the reverse strand, counting down.
ACGGGAGTTGTCATAAGTTTCGTAGAAGAGTTCGCCGCTGAAGATTTAGGACTGTGATGAGAGAGCTTGCACGAGCTATGTTTGTGTTCGCGGTGATGTTGTTTATCTTCATGATCTTTGCTGTGCCGATGATGATGATGATCATGGCGGCGATACTTATCTTCTTTCGATTCACCTCCAACTACAACGCCCATTTTCAGCCTTTTATATTCCTTATATTTTGCATCTATAACCAAAAGATATTAAAGTGTTAAAACAAAACTAGATTATAAATTGCATAAAAGTTGCACAATTAATTACCAATGTCAGGATTCTCCTTTATATCTTGCTTCTGTGGATTCCGACCATGTTGACTTCTGAAACTATACTCCCAGTCTTTGATCTCAAGTTTAAGCTTCTCGGAAGTTTCCAAAGAACTCATCCCTTATCCTCTGCGTTCTGAATATTCCAGCCTGAAAATCCGTATAATGTTTTGATGTGGGGCAAAGTGGGAAGAGATAATTGTGGTAACGCGTCAGGTAAACTAAATCCGTTTAGTAATAATTATAGTTTTTTTTTTCTTTACGCGTACGCGTACGCGACGCGTCGGGTTTTGATTAAATGAACAACCCCTGATTAAGACTTTCAACTCTTTTGCGCGTTGTATTTCTTTACTGGCAATATTTTCCACTATTGGGTGCAGTGTAAAGAGCATTTGATTAGATTATATTTGTTATTTAAGATTTTATATTTTCATGCCTTCGTTTGAAATTGACGATAAAGCAGCAGCAGCAGCAGCAGCAGCAGCCGGGTGTGATCCTACAGAGACTAGTTCTCCACAATCACAATCTTCAGTTGTACAGCAATTCGAGACTAGTATACAAACTTCTTCAAGTCCCGCAACTGTTCATGGAAACGAAGACATGTTTTCCGAGGATGATGAGGAGGAATTTAATGACCTTGTAATAGAGGAAACTGCGTTGATGACGGAGAATAAAAAGAGTAATACTCGTTCTGTCGTCGCAGCAGTTCATCAACCTGCTTCATTGAAAAAGACATTTGATGTTAGCGATATGCCGATTTTTTATCAAAGACTACTACCGTTCAAAGAAATATTTCAGTGGTTAAATCATTTCCCATCACCTACAACATCATTCACGAACCGAGAGATTGCATTCACACTTCAAAATGATGCATATCTTCGTTATCAATCGTTTCCGACTTACGATGCATTCAGAAAAGAAGTTGTTAGATTACTCCCATCCCGTTTTGAAATTGGTCCAGTATATTCCGCAAACCCCCGAGATCGAAAGATCGTTCGGAAAACAGCATTTAGACCACTTGAAAAAGAACTTGTGTTTGATATCGATATGACTGATTATGATGATATTCGAACTTGTTGTAAAGGCACAAATATTTGCAGTAAATGCTGGAATTTCATCACAGTGGCGATCAAAGTAATGGATAGATCTCTGCGTGAGGATTTTGGTTTTGAACATGTATTATGGGTATACTCTGGTCGCCGTGGTGCTCATGCTTGGGTATGTGATAAACGGGCAAGAATACTCGACGACTCCAAACGGAGAGCTGTTGCGTCTTATTTTGAACTTTTGAAAGGTGGTGCCAAAAGTTCGAAGAAGGTCAACTTGAAAAGACCGTTACATCCCTTTGTCGCGTATGTTTCTATTCTTCAAGATTTTTTTTTTTTCTTTTTTGTTTTTACGGAGTGCTAATCAATATTTATCTGTAGACGAAGTTTAAATATCTTACGAGACGACTTCAAGCAAGTTATTTTAATTGATCAAGATCCATGGCGCACACAAGAGGGTGCATCGAAATTACTAGCTTTACTTCCCGACAAAGAGCTCAACGACAAACTTCGCGAGCACTGGACTTCTTCTCAAGCCGATCTTTCCAGTGCGCAAAAATGGGCCGACATTGATCTTTTTGCGCAAAAAGGAGTTTCGAAATCTCTAGATACAAAGGAACTTATGGAAGCTAAGCAAGATGTGATTTTGGAATATCTGTATCCGCGCCTTGACGCGGAGGTTTCTAAACATCTTAATCATTTGCTCAAATCTCCGTTTTGTGTACATCCTGGTACTGGACGTGTTTGTGTTCCTATTAATGGAGCTAGACCGGAAACATTCGATCCTATGGATGTACCCACTGTAGGACAGTTAACAGCTGAGATCAATGAATGGGATGAAGTTCATACAGCAAATGAAACACCAGAAAAAGAGAAGTTAGCAGGTACGATATATAATCTCTGTTCTTTCCAGGACCAAACTGACTTTTAATTATCGCAGATTTCGAGAAAACTTCATTAAAACCTTATGTGGAATACTTTCATAGGTTTGTATCTGATTTGAATAAGGAGGAGTTAAGAATGAAACGGCAGCGTGATGCTGAAGCCGGAGAATCGCTCGAGTTTTAAATGGACAGTTTGTAAATTTTTACATTGCGATCAGGAATAGTGTTTATATGTATCGTTTCAATATATAGTATCGTACACGCACCTGTAGCAATCTACAATAGAAATTCAACAACAAAAAGGAGGAGTGTATTACAGTATCTGTGATCCAGCTTTTTCTTCAGTCTCAAATTCTGGAGCATCTGAACCAATTACATCCGGTTGTTTGGTAAATTCTCCATTCTCAACTTGTTCCGCAATTACCGACTCATCCTCAGTAGATCCCTCTTTTGCTTCTCTTTTCCTCTTTTGCCGTTGTTTAGCGCTTTCAAACCCAGGTTTTTTCCTAGGCGGAATAATTGCCTCAAAAGCAAGTTTCCAATCCCGAAGTTCAAGCCATTTTAACATTATCTCAACAACGTGATTTGTAGTTAAAACATGTCTACCTGAGATTTTAAAAAATTCGGAAATTGGAAGTTTGGCGGTTTTAATATTTTGCGATGTTGCTTTGTTTTGACAAAGATTCTAGAAAATCAAAATCGTTAATGTTTTGTTGCTTTCAAGCCTCTTGAAAGTAATGAAAACAAAAGTAAGAGTTAGGTTACCTTGTGTCGACCTTTATCAACAATACCACCAATAATATACGTCATGTTGTCTTCAAGCTCAGTAAGTGTGTAATCCGAATCAGACGATAAATACAACATTTTATTCCGCTCTTCTTCATTTTCAGGGACACTGTATTCTCCATTTTCAAATTGTATATTTTTCCAGCTTTTATACTGTCCTTTATTAGGTCCTTCAAATCGGTCTAAAAGTGATCCATTAAACGAAGATACTCTTAAAGAGCATGGTTTCATTGCCCTTCGATTTTCAGAATAACAGCGAACGACTTGTAATGAAAGCGACATTTGTTCCTTTTGCGTCATCATATGATCGAATCCACAATCAATTAAAATCGTAATTGGTGATACTTCCGCATCGTCTCGAATTGCTTTCCTCTTCTCATCTAAGGCTTTTCGTTCTCTAGCTATGATACTAGCTTCAGTTTCTTTCTCTGTAACACTTGTGTTGGAATCTTCGTCTCCTGTTTTGCCAGCAGCAGCAGCAGCAGCAGCTAATCTAGCCTCTCTTTTCTCAGCTTTCTTTTGCTTTTGAATTTGTTTCTTGTATCGGTGAATTTCATCCTTCTCACTTAACCATTTCTGTCTTTTTAATTCTCGCTTCCATGCATTGCGCGACATTCCATTCGGCGGATCTTCCCTTTTTGGTTTATTATTTTCTTCATTTGTATTCAAAGCGGCAGGTTCTTTCTCATTAACCTCATCAGATTCAACAATCACTTTCGTCGTCTCTGGAACTGGTAATCCCGACATCTTCCTTATCCTTGAAACCTGATTTATCTTAGACAACCGCGTAATTTGTGAATATTCAATAAGTCGCACCACTCTGCGCATAAACAGCAACAAAATACACCCAGAAGCAGAAGCAGAAGCAGCAAAACCAAAATCAAAATAAGAAAAAGCTGACAAAACGACAAATAAACATAAAGAGTGAAAAATTGTATACGCAGAAGCAGAATGAGAAAAATCATTTTGAAGTTTAGATATTCCCCTGAATAATCCTATGGCATATCCGTTGCTTTTAAGCATTGATTTAAAGCCGTAAATGTAACAATGATAAGGAGAAATAAATAAAGAAAATATCTGGACTTGGAATTTATTTCTTGTGCTTTTTTTTTCTTACCCACTCTAACTGATTAACCTGTTAGTTCTTTTTATACGGTCAGGAATATACAAAAAGTAAGAAACAAAAATAACAATTGGCGAATAATGGCACCGACATCGCGGACGCGACCTATAAAATCGAAAAAATCATCATCATCGTCAAAAAAGTCCAATGGAATCAATAAAGCATCAACATCATCAACTACCAGAACAACATCAGCAACAACACCAAAGATCCCATCAAAATCCTCTTCAAAACACTCTTCAGCATTTTCATCATCAACACTTACAAAACGTTCACAAATATCTAAAAATAAAGTAAAACAAGATGCACTTTTGTCGGCAATTGATCAAGCACCACTTGAATCACTTGGAATATTCACTATCGAAACAAGAGCTAAAGAACAAAAAATGGCTGAGAAATTGAAAAAACAACAAGTCTTGAAACAAGTGGAAATTGAAAATAAAAATGTCAATCAGGAATTACTTGCTCAGTTGGAAAATTTAAGCGGGTTGTCGGTTTGAGACGCTTTGTTTTTTGTATTTTCATGGCTTGTTTTGGGTATATATGTAAACGTGATAGAGAATTACATTGCATTATGGGAGTGAAGGCGTTCAGGATTCATACATTATCATACATTAAAACACAAATCATAGCTATGTTGTTAATAGTAGTTTATTATACACTTACAAATTTTTTGTAAAAATAAAAAATATAACGAAAAAAAAAAAGCACAATAGACTCTTTTAATAGCAACCAATTCAAATGTAAAATAAACACACAAAACAAATCACAACTAACAAACTCCTGAAATATAACATTTTCATTAACAGAACAAAGAAAAACGTAAACGTAAACGCCATTTTAATGTATAATTTCATAAACAAAATACACTGAAAACAAAAAAAACAGATAAAAAATCAGACGTCGGACAAGGTAAAAAAATTTACAACTCGCTTCGGGATTGCATAAATTTAACCCAAGTAACTTTTGTCATCTTTGCAAGTCCATCAATTTTTAAATGCTTACTATCTCCAGATTGAACAGTTGCCAAAAGACGCATGCACTGAAATAATGCAGACATTGTCTCCGTAGTCATGTACATAGATTGACTTGAAATAGCCGCTGTACCATCGTTAGCTAAAATTCGTCTCATAAAACCAAAGAAAAAAGCATACCTTTGAGCCGCGTATATAAAGGCAAAACAATCCAATCTCTAAAAGATGCCAAACTCATTCTTTTCACGTTATTCAACTTCACATTCTGCGTTTTCTGCTTGGCCCAAAACCTTCGAGCGCCATCTTTAGTCATAATCAGACCTACTCCGTCGAATTCCAATTGCAACGGCAAAAACACTGCTTCAATGTACGGAATCACAACAGAGTGGTAAAATTTCCAAAGCCCAATGACGTGGTTCACGATGTCAACGTCAGGTAGCGAAACAACCGTTGAAGTGTCATCAAAGACCGAGACTCCTAGTTTAAACATATCTTTGACTTCGGTGATCAAAGTACTCGGATCTCGTTCCGCTATGCGTCGCTTTGTATGCAACAGAACTAATTTGTTCAGGTCCTCGACAGGCACATGAAGTCCCTCGCCAGCAAACAAAGGCATGACTCGAGCACATAGAAACGGCCACACGTCTTCAAGCGCCTGGTCACCACTTATCTTGTTGATGTCTTTATAAGAGAGAGCTTTGACGTCCATTGTTGATATGCTTTTCTGCAGTGCTTGAGGGACATAAGGTGCGCTAGCGGGAGAAGCCGGATTGAAAGAATAGATTGACCCCGCGTCAGATGTTAGCTTTGAATTTGAAGAGGAGGAAGAAAGGATCATTCCCGAGTGCCCTTCTTTCCTTGAGCGAAGCTTTAGGTGATGCTTGTGTTTCTCGCCGGATATCGAATTACCAGATGCAGAAGGAAAGGGGGATAGAGGGGAGCCCTGCATTGAGTTGATGCTGAGTCTGCGGACATCGAGAGAGAGTTTCCCATCAATGGTTGACTTTCTTGAGCTTTTCTGCTGATCTGATTTTGTAGACAGGAACAACGCTTGTTGAGAAGCGTTTGCAGAGGAGCCTGTAAGTGTGCTGCTGACACTTGTGCTGGATGAGTTAGAACTGGAATTGGGGCTGCCTGGAGCATTGTCGGATGCGTTTGGGAGGACTTTGTAGAAATGGTGAGCGAGTTGCTGGCGCGCGCCGCCAGTGAGGACCGGAGCCGGGATTTCTGCGGCAGCTCCGGCCGAGGAATGACGCTGGAGAAATGAAAAGCGCGATTTGGAGAGACCGAGTGGGTTCGTGTGAGCGCGGCGGTTGACGGAGGCAGAAGACTGTGTGGGGTCTGAGGAGGAGGAGGCTTTCTTTGATCCGATGGACGAGAGCGACGTAGATGAGGCTTTTCTGAGCAGCTTTGTAGCTCGCGACGTCTTTGACTGAGGAGGCGCGTCTTCAAGAATCAGCGAGACGGCAGAAGAGTTGTTGTCTGCAACGCTTTTGCGACTGGATGTGCTGCTTCGACGCATGCGTGAAAGGCTTGCCTTGCGAAGTGAGGGCTGCTGCAGGTTCTGCGGGCGTGCTCCAGAAGAAACTGAAGTGAATGTCGCGGTAGAAATCAGCGGAACGGGTCTTCGCGGGTCTGAATGCGTGTTTGTGCTGGAGACCGATGTCGAAAGCATCGAGATGCCGTCGGACGAGGACGCTCGCGACAGCTGCTCGTCGAGGCTGTCGCGCTTGTCAATGCCAACGACCGCGTCTGTGTCGCTCGCATAGTCGTCGTCATTGATGTTGCTGCTTCTCCTGTTGTGCGACTCCTCAATGACTGCAGGGTATCCGGCCGAGTGCATGTGGGCATGATACGTGCTGGTGAAGGACGGGATGAACAGCGGCGGTGCGGTCGAGGCCTGCTGTGAACCAGAAGACGCCGACGACGACGCGCCCGAGGTTGACGACACTGTTGACCGCGGTGCTTTGACTAGTTTGCGAGTTGCCGCTGTCTGTTGTTGTTGTTGTTGTTGCTGCTGCTGCTGCTGCTGCTGCTGCTGCTGCTGTTTCTGGCTGGTGCTGAAGCTGCCTCTGCTTCTGCTTCCCGGCGTCGTGCTGCTGAACGATCCCGGCGCACCTCCGCCTATTCGCGGATCGGCCATTCTGCCTGACAATTGAACTGCCCGCAATATCAATAAGCCAGCGAGAGAAAAGCGTAGTGTTGAGTAGACGGTGAAGATGGAAACGGACAGGAGTAAGCGCGGAAGAAGGGCCTGCCTGCCCCGGGCCAGCCCAACTCCACACCCGGGCCGCACGACGGGTCCAAGCCGCACGGGTTCTTCTTTTCCTCGTCGACTTATTGGGCACTCTTTTATAATCTCTGTTTGCCGTATTTACCTGTATTTTTCACTGCGCATTTCATAAGAATATGAGTGTTTGTGCAATAAGGTCGGGCCTGTTAAGAAAGGGATCTGGACGTGGTGCTGCGCGACAAGCTCGCCGTCTGTCGTCGCACTCGCATTCGCACTCGGAAAACGACGGCTCCCATTCGCATTCACACTCGCAGATCCACGACCCATCTCCTCCCATCTCGACACCATTAAAACAGTCTGGAAAAGATTCTCAACAATTGGAAACAAAAGCGGCGTTTGCAGTGTCTTCCGCGCGCAACTTCTGCGACTCGTTGCTCGCCTCCGCGCCGCCATCTTCCTCACCAAATCTCATCCTTCCATTCATCCCAGCACCCTCTCGCAACGCCTACACTGCTCTTTCCGCGCTGTCGCTAACTCTCCACCGCTCTGCGCATCCGCCGCCTACTTCTTCTTCTTCTTCTTCCTCTTTTTCGGCGTCTCACGCGTCTGGTACAAGCGCGGCCACGGCTCGTCTGCGGCTGCAATTCTGGCGCCAGACGCTTCAAGATATTGTCGCGGGAAAGACCCCACCTTCAGAGCCAGTCGCTGTATTACTCGCGGATGTGGTTCGCCAGCATGGATTCACTCGAGGTTTCTTTACTAGAATGGCAGACGCGCGGATAGCTAGAGTCGGTGATCCTCCATTTCCTAATATCGCCTCGGTCGCGGATTATGGAGAGAATGCGCATGCGTCAATGCTATACCTTCTCGGTGAAAGCATGCCTGATTCACGGGGCATGGCTCTTGAACATGTGTCTTCACATATTGGGCGGGCTATGGGTGTTACTGAAGTACTGGCTGATTTCACATCGACTCTCGAACGACAAGGACGCGTTCTTATACCTCTTGATGTAATGATGAGCCAAGGTCTACGCGAGGAGGATATTCTTCGACGAGCAGACCTGCAAAATCCAGATATCAAAAAACGCCTTGCAGATGCTGTATTTGAAGTCGCAACCCACGCTAACGATCAACTTATTACTGCTCGTACAATGCTCGAGGAATTGATCGAGCGGCAAGGTGGACGGAAGAAAGTTGATGACGCCATGTTTGCACCTGTTTTGACTGCAGTACCAATTCGAGTTTGGCTTGAAAAACTGGAAAAGGCGGACTTTGATATCTTTAACCCAGCACTAAAAATCAGAAGTTGGAATTTGCCTCTGAAAATGTATTGGGCGTATAAATCGAGGAAAATTTAAGATGTACATATATTCTGTTTTGTTTTTTTCGTGTATACAAATTATCCCTATAGCTTTAGTATATACGCATTTACACTGACTGCTTCTCATTGTTCTCATAAGCGATAGATCAACGCACCCGCAGCACATGCAGTAATACGTAAATAGAGGAGTATTCAGACTGCACAGCAAGAATCAATTTTCAAACCATTTCGTTTTTATTTTCTAGTCCGAATAACATTCTGAAGGAGTAAATAGTATTACATCAGAATCCTTTGTAGATTTCTTTCTAGCGTAGGAATGAATGTCCACACCAACCACCAATCAACCGCACTCTATACTCTCTCTATGTATAAATATAGTATTCAACAAGATCTAGAACAATCACTACAACTCAACCACGGGCAGGAAACAATATGAAAGGACGGCAGACCTGCAGGAACGGGACAAAAGCGCAGATGAGATAAGGTTTAGCTTAAGTATACAACAGATCAATTCTACCAAACAAACTTCAAACTCTAATTAACATTCGGTTCAACAGCCACCAGAAAATTGCCTGCTCTCGGTTTGTTTGCATGTTTCCCCTCTTCGCCACTTTCTTCCAACACGCGAGAGCACAGCGAACAGAGCAAAAAAAAGAGCAGTTTTGGCCATGTCGAGCGCGACAACAAAGCCGATTTCTGGTTCTTTCACGCGTTCAGTCCCGTCGCATTCGCCAGCAGCAGTTTCCGCATTCGGCGATCAAAACTTTGCCGTGTCGCCCCGGACAGTCCTCGCTCCTCAGCTGCCACCAAATGCCCGCGCGGTCTCGAGCGCGTCAATAGAGCAGTTGAGGTTGTCGGCAGAGTCTGAGCGACCGTCATCAATCACGAATGATGTTGTAATTAGGAGTGGGTGGCTCATGAAGCGCGGCCGTCGCTGGGTACTTTTTCTCCTACAATTATCTGATTACTAGCTCAATCTCGCCACTGTACTGACCTCTCGCAGCAATGGAACAGGCGTTGGTTTGTCCTCAGACCAGGACAAATGTCGTGGTACAAAGACGATACCGAATACAAAGTGTCTGCAATCATACCCATCGACGAGATCAACACAGCAGCCCTCATAACAGACCACAAATATCACTCTAAACACAAGTCGCATTTCGCAGTCTTCACTCCAAGCAGAAACTACCACCTTCAAGCGTCCTCTGAGCAAGAAGCTCAAGATTGGGTCGCAAACATCGAGGCAGCGATCAAAACTGCCAAACAAGTCGCTGAAGCAAACCGACATCGGCCATCAATGTCCTTTTTCAGATCACCGAATTTCCAATCTGGAGCTACTGAAAATACGAAACCAAAAGCAAGTAGCTTTGGAACGTCAGCTCCAGCTACGCCTTCTCATTTGCATCAACAACTGCATCTTTCTCAGACAACACCCCCGCACTCTGAAACGCCGTCATTGGCCCTGATAACTGCTACGCCAGAGGCTAATACATCCCTCGCGAACCGTGATTCAACCACACCTCTAGCGTCAGCAATGTCTCCAGACACAACATCAACTACAACCACCAGCATCGAAGAAACTCTTATCCAAGCCTCTCAACGCCAGCATCACTCCCTTAACCGCCATCACAGCCACCTGACCGCTCATTCAGCCCATTCGGCTCCGCAACAAGCTACAATCGAGTCACTCGCAGCTGAGGAGGCTTCGCTGCTGCACAACTTTGGGCAGTCATCACTTGAAACTCCCTTCCTTGCACGAAATATACCATCACATGATGGAACTTCAATCATGTCCGGCGCTAGCTTACATAATGGAAGTACTTATGATTTTTCTGGAACTGAAGACATTGGATTTTCCTCGGGAGCTTCTGATTTTGGTGTGGATTTACATAGTCCAGAGATGAATCCAACTGCGGCAGGTGCTTTACCTTCTGCAGTCATGCTTAGTACTCCAGAGACAGCTAGTACAAAATCTGACAAAGAAATTGCTAAAGATCTTGCTAAATTGGAAAAAGATCGAGTTCTGCATTGTGGATATCTTTTGAGACTTGTTAAACGGTTTAATCAGTGGCGAAGGAAATGGGTTGTTCTTCGAAAAAGCAGTTTATGCTTTTACAAATCGGAAGATGAGTATCGATTGTTAAAAATGATACCGTTGGATTCTATTATCGATGTTATGGAAATTGATTCGATATCGAAAACAAAGAAATACTGTATGCAAATTATTTTACCAGATAAACGATTACGATTTTGTGCGGATTCGGAAGAAAATCTTACGAAATGGCTGGTTGCGATAAAAACTGCGTTGAGTAGGTTAAAGGATGAAAATAATGGGAAAAATGCGGCTACGGCTGTTGAAGTAGCAGATAAGCAGACTGCGATTGGTAATAACTAATTGTAAGTATTTGTATAGTTTTCTATAATGAGGTTGAGACGAAATATAATTAATTGCAGATATACCTTGATGTTATATTGATACCTCCCCAGTCGTAATTTTACTGCGCGACAGATTTTCCTTGTCGCGTGTTGCATATCGCTTTTGAGAAAGTCGCAGTGTAGAAACATACTGAAGTTGATATTGAAATTCAATAGAGTGGGAAATAACGAAAGAAAGGTCCCTTCATGCAAAGAAAATAGGCCTTGTGAAAGAAACACAATGGCGTAGTATCCCACTTTTTGAACAAACTCGAATAGAACCAGTTTTTACCAAACAAGACTAAAAATTTTATATTTAATGACAATTTTGTATTAGATCCATTTCTCTATTAGACAGATAAATACGAGTTTTGTGTATGCTTTTGTAGATATTCTTTCGTTGTGTATTATTTTTCTTTTCTTCAGGGTAAATTTCTAAAACCCTCCCCTATTTTTCCACCTACCAGCGAAAACAAGACAAATACACTCGAGACCGACAAAACCAGCGTGGCCTTATTTCTTTTTCTGTTTTTCCTTTATCTGCTTTGGTAATATAGCAAAAGGAATAAACTTACCAATAAAAGGCCATGGCAGTTAATCCAATTGATTTGTTCCACGCGCTGCAAGCTGCTGCATTGCAAGATCCCGGATCTGAAACGACTCGAAAAGCTGCGGAAAAACAATTGAAAGCATGGGAAGTTCAAACTGGATTCTATTCTTTGTTACAGGTACATCGCTCATTTCTGTTGTTATTCAGGTGAGGGGAATACTAATTTGTGAAATTTATTCATATTATAGGACGCGTTTTTAGATGAATCATTACCTACTGAAATAAGATGGATAAGTATAATTTACTTTAAAAATGGCATGGATAAATATTGGCGCAAATCAGCTCCACAGTAAGTTTTCAAATCAAATTATTCCGGATTATTTTGTACAATCAAAATAAAATAAAAAAAAATAAAAGAAAAAAGAGGCTTACTGATTGGGATCAATATAGTGCTATTGCCAAAGAAGAGAAACAGCAAATTAGAGCAAAAATCTCACAAACTTTCGCTGTATATAATCCTCAGCTTGCTTCTCAGAATGCAATTGCTGTTGCTAGAATTGCCAGGATCGATTTCCCAGTCGAGTGGTATTATACCCGTTCTTCCAAAATCAACATTCATTAGTACTAATCCGTTTATATAGGCCCTCTTTATTTTCTGATATCCTTGGATTGGCTAAAGAAGCACACGACAAAGGCGATTTGGTTCGTTTGAAATCTATATTAACAGTTTTGAATCAAGTAGTCAAAGTTCTGTCATCGACCAGATTTGGCAAATCTCGGGCTGCTTTACAACAAGCTACACCTGGTGTTGTTCGTTTAGTTGGTGAATGGTGCTTTTCATTTATCCAACAGTGGATGATTAATAATGATAATAGTAGTAATAATAGTAATGGTAGCAAATCGTCATATACACCTGAAGAACTTATAATTAGAGCTGAAGTCGGTTATCTCTCGCTTAAAATTTGTCGAAGATTAGTTACCGAAGGTTATGAATTTGCGAATCGATTTCCTGAAGCTGTTGAATTTTATCAAGCAACAGCAAATCATCTACCTGCATTCCTAGAACGATACTCAAATCAGCCAACAGGAGTATTAGAAAAACATATTAAAACTTTAGGAAAATTCTATCAGGATTTAGCAGAACGTCAACCAACTGCATTTTTAATAATGCCGGGCACTTTTGATTTAATCAGATTATATTTAACTGGTTTACACTCGCAAGCTACGACTTTTCATCAGCAAGAATTTGATAAATTTGAGTTTTGGGAAAATGTTTTGGTCAGAGGTTTATTGCTGTTTAGAAAATGTATCAAAATGATATTTGGAGATGGAATGTCAACTATCAAGTGTATGTATTGACCTCATTTACCTATTAAATTAGTCTACTAACGGTATATATAGATCGAACACCTTCAGATCGAGAAGAAACAAAAGCGTCGGTAGAAAGGCTCAAAACGGAACTTTGTACTGAATCATTTATAATTCAAGTTCATGATGTTATTCTCTGGTCGTATCTTCGATTAAGGCCTATTGATCTTGAAAAATGGGCAAACGATCCAGAAGAATTCGTGCATGATGAAGTTCAAAATAGCTGGGAATATCAATTACGACCGTGTTGTGAAAAAGTCTATATTGATTTACTTTTAAATTTCAAAGATATCTTAAAACCCAGAATATTAGATGCATTTAATGTCGCCAGTTCAAGTATAGATAATTCTGATGATGCGATACTTACTAAAGATGCAGTTTATTGCGCTTTTGCAATTGGCTGTAATGCACTGTTTGAAGATGTCGATTTTGATGAAATATTTATTCGAATACTTGCCCCTCAGGTTATTCAAGTTACAAACGAAACACCGTCTATGCATCGAATCATATTACGAAGAATAGCGTTGATTGCTGATAATTGGATTTCAGTCAAATGTGGTAGAGAGACTAGAAAAGTTGTATATGAAGTCTTGGCGAGGATTTTAGATCCAACATCTCCATTAAATGATATAGTTGTTCAATTGACAGGTTCCTCGGCGCTCAAAAGTGCAGTTGATGAATGGGATTTCAAACTCGATGATTTCTTACCCTTTATGGAATTATTTTTAACACGCTTTATTGAAATGATGAGTGCGGTTGAGATTATTGAGACGAAATTAGCACTTTTGCAAGTAATTTCTGTTATTGTTGAAGTTTCAGAAACACATATTATGGCATATGCTGATAAAATTGTTTCTTTATTACCTGCATTATGGGAACAAGCTGGTGACGAGCATATTCTTAAAGGCGCAATTTTACATACTTTAACAAATTTAATTCGTGCGGTTGGTAAAGAGTCATATAGATTTCATTCACTCTATATGCCACTAATTGGTAGTATTTTTGATCCTAAATCTGAGATGCATGTATACCTTCTCGAAGATGCGCTTGAATTATGGCAAAGTACAATTGCAAACGCACCAAATGCTACACCAGAGCTGCTTTCATTATTACCGGTTTTAATTGAATCGTTAGATAATGCGACGGAGAATCTTCGAGTTGAACTTACAATTTTAGAAGGATATGTTATTCTTGCTACAGGTTTTGTTCAACAAGAGTACGGAAACACACTTTTCAAAATCATGTCTTCGTTCATTGGTGCTCTCAAAATTGAAGCCTGTCAAACTGTTACTCACATTATAGAAATCTTTATTCAAACCTTACCTTTAAATTCATACATCAATGATCTTGTTGAAACCGGACTTCTTGCGCGCATGACTAATGCAATCTTTGATACTCATGAATCAGCTATCAACATCACTCGATATTTAACAATTTACGCAAGACTTGCACTTGCAGATCCTAATGTTATCGTACAATTCTGCGATATGTATGGACCTCAACGTCAAACTCCGCCATCCGGTGGAAGTTGTTTAGGTCCTTTACTCGATTGCTGGATAGAAAAGACAGAAAACATGGGTCACCCACGAATGAGGAAATTAACAGCAATGGGATTAAACGCGATTTTAAATAGCCCTATAGGCTCTCAAAGAGAGGAAATAGCTGGACGACAAGAAATGCTGGAAAAAGTCCGCAATGATATTATGGCGGAGTTGAACGGAGAGGATATTGAAGTTAACGTAGATACTTCTTTACAACGTGTACTTGGTACTGGGTATGGAAGTGGATATGCTATTTAAAATGGATGAAGAAAACAAGGAACAAGAGACGCTCTACGCGAGTGATATCGATAGAGTAACTCAAGCAAGTCATGCACATGTGTATATAGGAACTAGATTAAATTACGGACTGCGATAACAAAAAAAAAAAAAACAGGGGAAGGAGGGAATAACGAGACGACGAAAGACGATATTGAGAATGAGTTTGCATTGCATAGGATAATTTAGAATGATTTATGAAATATTACAACACGTCTCTTTAATCACTATCATCGATTTAAAGTACAGTAAATCCAGTCACCACCAATCAGACCCACAAACTCCTCCTTAAGCACCAAAACAGAACAATACAACTCTCGAGTAAATACATCACTCTCAAGTAAGTATACAAAAACAAAGTAAAATATATCAGCCCAACGGGACAAACTATTCTATCAAATATCTAAATAGCTTGTACATAAAAGGAAACCGATCTTTTTTCTTCCCATCTAAAAAAGTTCAACCGAGCACCTACACAACAATTAAAATAACAATAAAAAGTACTCAGCCAACCCCATGCATTATTATCAAATAGTTATTTTCCAATAATACATAGTTCTGCAGAGACGGGGTTCAACTTTCAAAGAAAAGAAAGAAGAAAAGAGAAAAAGGAAAAAGAATAAAAATTCGACTTTGTCCTTTTTATTTCTAAAAAAACATTTGTAGGGTTTTGTTTAAATTTTTGCCATTACAACTGTTCACGTGACATTTTAAGATGCAAACAAAAAAAATTTCGGAAATCATTGGAAAGCAGTTTGTTAAACAGCAAAACCAAATAAAGGTGGTTAGAAAACAAACTAGGAGAAAGGACGATTAAAGAATATTTCTTTTTTTTTTTTAATTGATTCTTTTTGCTGGGGATTCTTTGTTTACTTGTTTTAAAACGAACGAATTTCTCGAATATTTGGTGTTCTTAGTAAGAAAAAGGATCTTGAATATTTAAAGCAATTTCATTGATTTATATCTCTTTTTTTTTTTTATTCAGTTATTATTTATATTGATTTTGGTGCTGTCACAGCTGATTTGATCAAATTCATAATATAACATATATACAACAATGAGTTTTCCATTTTTAGCGCGAACGATTACTCGTCGTGCTCCGGCTGCGACAATGGCGGTGTCTGGATTCATGGGAAAGAGTAATATGAAACGTCTTTCCTCACCGGGTTCTGTAATCGCGATTTCTAAATCCATTCGAGCATACGCTACTAAAGATGAAGGAAAGAAACCGAGACCTGATATCACTACAGAGTCTATACTTAATCAGGCTACAGTTGATGAATTGGCCGGTGCAAAGGTCGAGACTCCCAAAGACGGATCCGAAAAGTCAAAGACTGAACAACCTGAATCTGAGCAAGCAGATGAAGCAAAGCCAGAGTATGCTGGAACTGCTAAACGAGCGGATTATCAGGGAAATAGAGATAAAGCCCGAACGAAGCGCTTATTATGGGGAGTCTTGACTTTTTCTATCTTTGGAGGTGTCACAACTATGTATCTCTGCCGCGACTGGGACGAGGAAGAATTCTTTGCTCACCGCGATATTCCAAATGGATATTCTCCGGATCTTATGTACAAGCGTTTCCGTGCACGATACAATGGTTTAGCTACTTATTATGCTGGTCCTGCTATCGAGCCTGAATTACCTGAAATGCCAAAGGATGAAAACATGATGCTTCCTAGAATGACGCTTGTTGTTGGTGTTGAGGATTTACTCGTCCATTCGGAATGGACTCGCAAAGATGGTTGGAGAACTTATATGCGTCCTGGCTGGGATTATTTTCTCATGTACTTGTCGCAGTATTATGAGATTGTTCTTTTTTCCTCTGAATCCGTCAACTTCTCTGAAAAGATGGTTATGAAATTAGATCCTTATCATGCTTACTTGACTCATGCGTTTTTCCGTGAGTCAACTTCATATATCGACGGAAAGATCGTCAAGGATATCTCAAACATTAATCGTGATCTCGGAAAAGTTATCATGTTGGACGTCGACCCTGATGCATACTCCAAGCAACCTCACAATGCCATTCCCGTCAAGAAGTGGACTGGTGACAAGAACGACAGAGAGTTAGTCAAACTGATTCCTATGCTTGAATACATTGCAGTCAGTATGCCAAAGGATGTTCGCAAGGTTCTACAAACATTTGAAGATTCGGATGACTATGCTGCCGAATACCTTCGCCGTGAGAATGAGCATAGAGCAAAGATTTACAAAAGATGGGAGGAAAATAAGGGCTCGTCGACACCTCTTAAACTCGTTGCAAAGATGTTTGGACTCTCTGCGCCTGCTACGGATAAGCCAGTGATTTTCCAGGACGTCATCAGAGAGGATGGAATTAGGAATTATGAGAATATGAAAAAGTTCTTGGAAGAGAATGGTGAAAAGATGCTGGAAGAGGAAAAGCAGAAAGAGAGGGAACTTTTGGCTTCGCAGAACTTTACCCTCGGAACTGTTTTACAAGGTGTAAGTATTGAATATTTACCTTGAACTATTAGCTAGTTTTGATTGCTAATTTGTTCTAGGTCGTTGATCCTAACGCTGGTCCCGGTGCGCAGATGACACCTCCTCCTCCTCCTCCTACTGCGCCATCAAAGTAGACACAATCTCTCTCTTTGTATATCTCTAATCAATCGGCTGAAAGTAAAACTACAAAAAGTACAGGCTTTGTGTGATGAATTGAAATACTAAACTCTTACTATATTATTTAAAAACACGCAATAATGTATAAACAGAGTGTGAAAACATATCGAAAGATATAAAAAAAGGTACAAATGTAGAAATTAAACCATCTTTAAGCAGTAACCTTCCACTGCTCGCCGGCACCGATGACACTGGAAAGCATACCCGCGACGCCGACAACGCCGTCGTCGAGAGGCAAGAGCGCGAGTCCGCTGATGGGGATTGTACTGTCGAGAAGATCGAGCGTGAATTGAGTGATTGCTTTCTTCTTCTCGAGCTTGACCTTCTTAATGGCGACGATGTCCTTCTCGGAGGCGTCTGCGAGGGCCGTTTCGCGCTGCGCGAGGCCGATGTGTTTGTAGATGCCGGAAGACACGGAGAAGGTAATACCGGCCAGCCAGAAGCGATAGTAAAGCTTCTGAGTAAGCTGCGGGTTGGACAAGGTGACTAGTTTAGTTGAGTGCGCGAGCAGGGCCGAGTCGAGGCAGAGATAAGTCGCGTAGGCCAGCTGGCGACCGACCGCAGCGTAGCGCACAAACGCGTCTGTGGTTTTGTTGTCGTATGCCTGAGCAGCAGCTTTCAAATGCTGCAATGGTTTTCCCACGCGCAGGATCTTACGCGCAGTAGAGAACAGCGACATCAAACCTCGCCATTTGTCTGCGTCCTTGATGTTTGCAGTGTCGCCAGTGCGAAGAAGATAAGCAGCGTAGAAGCGCGCAAAGTACTGCACAATCCGCATCAACTTGTCACGGCCGACAGTTGAGTCGAAGAAGCGCAAAAGATGAGCCAGCGTCGGGTGATAAACAACAGCATTTGCAACCATATTTTCCAGAATTAAACACGAAAGCAGCAAGTGATTATTAGGAAGAAAGAACTAAAGAAAGAACGAAAGAAAGAACGAAAGAAAGAAAGGGGGAAACGACGACGAAGAAGAATTACCGCGCTTGCTCTCAATGAGCCGCGGCGGACCGATGGCGGGGAAGTCGCTCGCACGTGTGTATGACAAATATTTTGTGTAATACTGCTAACTGGACGATGACTAATATCTGGTGCTAATTTCCCTGTTTCTCTGCTAGTCAAACGTATTAAATAGGTTGTATTGTATCAATTGTCTGCATTAAACACTCTGTCAACAACAATGGAATCTACTAAAGAAATTCCCGCCCGCCTATCATCTTCCCTTCAGCCGAACATTACATCGTGACTGAATGTGACTTTCACTTACATAATATATGTGACTCATTACGTACTTACTCGAAGTGTTCAGAAGACCACCGGCGCTTCACAAACCACACGTCAACACGCCGGCTATCATATATAAAAGACATCATCAACGAAGCACAAATATACATATAATATACATATTCTATCTGGATTACAATAAGATAAATGGCATCCAGTTCAACATCAACAACGCCCGCGACTACTTCAGTGCCGGATCTCACACTCGCGCAAGATATCTTCCTCCTTCGCACACCAAATCTCCCCACTGAATTGGCTGACGAAGCGCAAAAACGTCTTCTTGCTGCTATTCACGATGGTAGTAAAGCACCTCTGTATTACTACATTCACACATCGCTTGATTTGCCAATGATACCGTGGGACGAAGAGAAATACAAGCTTATGGCAGCAAAGAACGAGGAAGATGTAAAGGCTCTTGAGAAGCCCATTACTGAGGCTGAGGAAGCTGGCGGTGAGATGGAAATTGCTGAGGGTTGGATCAAAGTTGGTGAATTTTGGGCTGGCCTTGGTGACAAGGTATGAATTCATTTTTGTGTTGTTTAATTTTGATCTGGATCATTCAATTGCTGACCTTGAACAACAGGAGAAAGCCCTTTCCGCGCTTCGAAAAGCTCATGATCTGTCGCCGGGATTGGGCTCCAAGATTGATGTTTTATTCACAATTATTCGCATTGGCTTATTCTTTGACGACAAGACTTTTGTAGGCCGCGAGCTCGATAACGTTAAAGTGTAGGTATTCATCCTCTGATCACATACGATTCATACTAACAATCCACGCGCCCAGGATTATCGAACGAGGTGGTGATTGGGATAGACGCAACAGACTCAAAACTTATGATGGTCTTTATTCTCTATCGATCCGCAAGTTTACAGAAGCAGCCGATTTATTACTCGACAGTCTGTCAACTTTCACTTCGACGGAACTCTGCACATACGAAGAGGTCGTCCAATATGCCATTCTCGCCGCGGGTGTTTCACTCGGTCGTGTCCCGCTGAAGACTAAAGTCATTGACTCCCCTGAAATCCTGTCGCTCATGTCGACTACCCCCTCTCTTGAACCTCTTACCACAATGACAAATTCGCTCTATCTCTGCGACTACGCAAGCTTCTTCAAGGCACTCGTTGATGTGGACGAGTCATTGTTGAAGATTAATAGGTACCTTGCGCCTCACTCCAAGTACTACGTCAAAGAAATGCGTCGAAGAGGATACTCGCAGCTCCTGGAATCTTATCGCGCACTGAGCTTAAAGAGCATGGCAGAGGCATTCGGCGTGAGTGTAGAGTTTTTAGACAAGTATGCCTTTCTATTTTTGTTTTATCACATGCCAGTTACGCATAGACTAACGAGAATGAATGTGATTGTAGCGATCTGTCAAAGTTCATCCCGCAGAAGCAAATCAACTGTGTTATTGACAGAGTTAATGGTGAGTCGCTAGTAACCGAGACAGTTCGGTCGGTTATGAATAGATACTAATGCATACTACGCACAGGGATCATCGAGACAAATAGACCCGACAACAAAAATGCGCAGTACCAGCTGCTAGTGAAGCAAGGCGATGTCCTGCTTACTCGGCTGCAAAAGTACGGAACTGCGGTGCGTATGAGCGGCTCGGAGCGTGTGGCATAAGCCAAAGTGCATTGTCCACATTGTCTGTGTTTGGATTTCCGGTGGATGTGACGCGAGGCATATAGATCCCCGTGGGTCCTAATTTTACGTTTGTATAATATTACAGTTGAACAGGAGTCAGTCTTGTGAATATTCTTGATTCGCTTTTTCAGCCAGCCAGCCAGCCTTGTTTGTAGATAGAACTGTAAGCTACGGACGGAGCGGAGATAATACGAGATGCGCTCGAATGCGAATTACACGAGCAAGTTGAAGTTGATTGCAGAGTAATCGGGATTATTTATCAGTTCCAGACCATTCAATTTAACACGGCGAAAGATGATCCCGTTCGATATTTGTTGGCTGTGGCAAAGTGAGTTTTTGCAGCAGTCGGCCTCGGCTCGGAGACGCGAACCTTCGACCAAAAGCAGGCACATCCACGCGACTGGCGATTGTTGAGTGGCCACACTGTAAACAAACCATAGTAAATAACCAAACAACAGCAAACAAGCTGGTCGATGCCGAGAAAGCTCCGAGGTCTGCCGTTATTAAACATGGCCTCGGCTGGCGCGTGTGCGGTTCGTAGACGGTGGATGGCGCTTATATATATTCATGCCATCGACCCCGTTGATATCTACTGTATCTGTTGCTGTTTCTGTTCTTACCTCTGCCTCTGCCTCTGCCTCTGCCTCTGTTTATTCTCGTACAATGGCGGGCCTACTCACTGATGTGTTTAAACGTGCAAAGGTACCTACCTACCATGTATTATACTTATACGCTGATTATATACTAACATACAAGATAAGGTGCATGAAGCGAAATCTCCTGCTTCTCGAAAAGAAATACGGTCTCTCCCGCAATCTAAATCTAAACCTTCCCACAATCGAAACCACAGTGGTACCAAAGGTCTAAGAGGCTCCTCCCGCTCTTCGTCGTTGTCGTCGTCGTCGTCGTCGTCGTCAACTTCCTCAGGAGACCTTTCAGAGATGGACCAAGAAGCTATTAAACAAGCATTGCAAAACGGATCGTTCAAAAAGTATTTGCGTAGAGTAATTCATGATGATGGTCATGTTTTACAAGTTACTCGTGAATCTTCTATTACTGCCGCGGATATATTATCATCGAATGGTAATGCACCGACGGCTTCTAAACGATCAAGTGGAATATCTACTGCTATCACCGATGTTGATGACGCTGAAAATAACGACTCCTCAGAATGTTTTGAAGAATTACAATTCGGACAAGAAAAGAGGAAAAAAATGGAAAGAATAAAAAATATTCTTCAACTTGCGTATATTAATCCACCACAAAATTTACGGTCTTCGGTTTTAGATGACTTTGTTGATTCTGATTATTCAGCTGATTCTTCAGTTACAAGCCCTCGTATCTCTTTATCAAATTCATTCTCTCAGCAATCTCAGTCATTAAAATCACCTTCAATGGCTAGTACACTGCCCTCAACGCCACTTGATTCTCCCGAAGAATCATCATCAACAACTACAGCAACAACACCAACAGCAACAACAAGAGAAGCAGCAACAGAAAAATACGAGACCTCTTCAAACAATTTTTCAGATTCAAAAGTGACTGAATCTTGGAGACTTTTAAATATAGGACAATCACCTCATCATGATCATCATTGTTCTTATTGCCAGAATATGAATCAAGAACTATTGTTTGTAGATTCATTTGTTTCTAAAGTTTTACAATATCGTCAACAATACGAACTCAATTCAAATACGACGAATACATTATCGAAAGATCAACCTGAATTGGAAATTGGAGATGATAATGCGGATATCGTACTTTCTAGACTCGCAGTTACGAAAGCTTTAGTTGAACTTGAAATGGAAAAACGTAAAGTCCACGAAAAATTAAAAGAAATGGAATGGGATGAATATCAGAAATACTATCAAACAGTAGAAGATAAAGTAATACGTCGAGCAATCAAAAAAGCTGAATTCAGAATTCGTGCAAATGGAAGACCAAATGATATGCGATTGCAAGCATTAAGGGATTTGGAGAAGTCATGTAATTTGGAACCTCGTCATAAACATGAAAGAAAAAAACAAGCGGCTGTTGCTCATGATTTAAAAAGGGTTGATGAATGTGTGATTTGCTAATAATTACGGAGTTTCTTTGTTTTATGTGGGGTTTTCGGAGATAATATGCATATGGATAATAGTTTATTAGTATAATAATAGTAATTTATGAATCTAAAGAATATACGGTATATTTTATTAATATTTTAATAACACAAAAACGCCGGCCTACAAAATGCAGCATACAATCAAAACTATCATCATAATCTTATTCCTCATCCGAACCAGCTTGTCCATACAACTCTTCATCATCAGACAAGCTAATTTTAGAACTAGATAAAGTAGAAGATTTTGTAGGTCGAGTAGGATTAAGTTGCTGGAACTCAATAGTATGTTCATCAACTTCAAAGTCTGCATCTTCAAATACACTCTTGAAACGATTATCCAATAAATTAGAATCTTTCTTTGTAGAATCTTTAGCAACTTCAACTTCGGCTTCAGAGTCGATTTCCTCCTCTTCATCTTCATCTTTACCAGATTCGATTGCCTTGGCTTTAGCTTTCATCTTAGCCTCACGAACAGCTTTCTTAGCTTTCTTTTCAGCAGCTTTGGCAAGTTTCTCTGCAAGATTTTGATTAACTCTAACGCCAAGTTTTGAAGATGATCTAATTCTAGATTCACGTTCTTTATCAATTTTCTTTCTAATTTCACGTTCACGATGTTCTTGATATGCAAATGGATTACTAATAAGTTTAGCCTGCTCGTATAATCTGATATCAATAAAATAACCATGCATGTAACTTCTTACAACATTTGATCCAAGTAAATGTCCAAGACCTAATGCAGCAAGTTCTTTCTTTGTAACAAATTTGTAATTGTCGTAAACGCTTGTAACAGGAGCTTCTTCGAGCTCCTCAGTGACGTTCTCAATAAATGAACACCATGAAGGTGCAGGTCCAAGTGATGGGATAAAATATGTATGCAAGGGCATACCTTCATTTGCAAGGAAGAACATTCCACTTTCGGGAATATGAGTGACATCATTAATATCAACAGAGGGCTCAAAGGAGGTATAAGGCTTACCACCTTCTGCGTCCCAAATCTTTGCAATCTTCTTATCGGCTGATAAAATCCTTGTAGTACCTTCAGAACCATCACGTTCAAGACTGTTAATCCAGATTAGATTGTTAACAGGTAACCCATAACCTTGCTCTTTTCGTAAAAGTGGATTAGGACTTCGTAAATCATAGAGAACGATTTCTCCTGTACTTGTACCGACAGCCATTGATAATCCATCATCATTAAATTTTACCGAAGTAATCCCACCTCCAACTCCATATGAACTATTACCAACGCTATCTGAATTTTCCATTGATAACTGTAATAACCTTGATCTTGACCTCGGATCCCAGAATTGAACCGTATTATTCTCGAGTCCGAATCCGAGTAATTCATGAGCAGGATTTATATCTAAACAATTACAACCGGTAATTTCGCTTCCTAAATCAAGCGGTGTCATAAATCTTCCTTGATCAAGATTAAGTCTATAAATTTCATTTCCAGATGCACCAACATATAAATCACAATTTGATTGTCTATAAGCTAAAGCTCTACCAAATTTTGGTATTCGAGTTTTCGTGTGAATACCACCTTGAGCTTGTAGTTCAATCGATCGATCATTTTGCAAATGCACAGATTTCGTCCAGTCATCTGATAGAATTATAAAATCAACATTCTCAGAATCCGTATGACGTGCGAATTTAAGTGATAATTCTGAAAAATCATATACATGAATCTGAGGTTTATAAGTTCCTGTCGCCATTGCGAATTGTCCATCTGGTGAGACTTTGATTTTATTCGAAGCTTCAGAGAATTCAAAATCTTGCAATAGTTCAATCCGTGAAGAGTATTCTATTGAAACACAAAAATCACCCCAAATTATTAGCATTTCAACAACTCATGCAATAAGCTTATTAAAATAGATAATGACATACCTGCATCATTTTTAAGATCTTTCCGTCGTTTACGAGCAACCCAATCAGGTAGCGACCGCGAAGTATTTGTACCAGAAATCTGATAAACAGTATGATTTGTCGAAGTATTTGATTTCAACACCATATTTCTAGAAATTCACAACTATAAATGTCCTATTTCTTGTATTTGTAAAGAATATAGTTGAAAGATTTCTAAACTTCACGTTATTACTCTCTTTTTTTTTTTTCTTTCCTTCGCTCGCGTTGGGACTTGGTGGAAATTTTTGCGGCGAAAAAGTCAAAGTTTTTACCCCTGAAATACAAATACACAAAGCCCAGTGTTTGCTTACATTAATGGTTCTATCACAGTAAGCGTGTCATCGCTCTCAGACTACTTCAATTGTATCGTTAAACATCTGCAAAGACGATTTACTTGTAAGAATTTGTTCATTGCAGTTGAGATTCACGTATACAATGGGTAGAAAGAGGTCTTCTCGATCGAGGAGAGCTGCTCGTCAAAAGCAGGCTGACAGTTCAAAGGCTGAATCTGGATCTGATGCGCCTGAAAGGACTTATACTGCCAATGAGCTTGTTTGTGTCTTTGGAAAGCAATTAAATGCTGGTCCTCTGATTAAAGGAGGTGCAAAAAGAAGGGTGCGCATTCATCTACCATGAGACGAGATGTTGGTGGGTACGTTTTATTATTATAATTACGTATTTAATTCATTTTTACAGAAACAAAAGGTATTTCTCGAAATCGATACGCAAACGAAGAAAAGATAATTCTTTTTTTTTTGATTAACATCAATAATTCTGCTTTTAAATAAGGCGTGCGGGAAGGAGTTTTTGTTGCTTTGAATAATGAGATTCTTATTGCGAACGTATGGGAATGGACTGGTTTGGTTCTGGTTTGGCTTAATTTGGTGTTATTGGAGAGTTGTAATATGATTAATTTGCTATATACTGGTAATTTGTTTCTGGAAATGCTGGATTTAATGTAGAAGCTTTTGAATAGTAATATAAACATGCGGATTGCTACTTTCTAGTATCAGGTTTTATAAATAACAATCAACAGACTACCTCATCGCAATCTTGCCATATCTACCCTTTGAATCAGCACCAACCCTGTTTTTAACAGTCTAAACATAATACAAAACTAGTAACAGTGTGTACTTTCTTTTTCACAGTTAGAATTGCTTCTTTCTGCAGTAATATCAACAACATCCATTCCGGCATTTTCCTCGCTTAGTCATTCATT
Source organism: Myxozyma vanderwaltii (assembly GCA_030556335.1). Classification (NCBI taxonomy): domain Eukaryota; kingdom Fungi; phylum Ascomycota; class Lipomycetes; order Lipomycetales; family Lipomycetaceae; genus Myxozyma; species Myxozyma vanderwaltii. The sequence continues at coordinate 18,463 of JAKTPV010000096.1, read as the reverse complement.
ATCTTGAACTGTAAAGTTTACCCCACACACACTCATTTGTCGGTTCTCTCGACGGTTAAGCGGCATTTCAAGTGCGAAATTATTCTAATATACAGACTATATTCTACAATTTTTTTTTTGATTTGATTCAATTACAACTACAAGCTATAAGTCACAGAAACAAACTGCAAATATGCTTAGAATATCTGCTATTCGTGCGATTACTCGCAATGTTGCGATGAAAACGCGGTTATTTTCGACTTCGACGATATTAAAAGTCGAATATATTATGACGCATGATAAAATTGAGAATCCTACAAATACAAAGATGTTTATTGACAATCAGTTAATTGAAAGTAAAGCATCAACTTGGATTGATCTTCATGATCCTGTATGTTGTTGTTGCTGTTGCTGCTGCTGCTGCTGTGTTTTCTCCGAGATATTCGATGGTTTCGTATATTCTGCTAACGAACTTGTTTAGGCGACGAATAATATCGTAACCAGAGTTCCTCAATCTACACCTGATGAACTTGTTGCAGCTGTTGATTCTGCTGAAAAGGCATTTAAATCCTGGCGTCGAACCACTTTATTAACCCGACAGCAAATTATGTTTAAATTCGTTCAATTAATTCGTCGCGATTGGGATCGTTTGGCTGCTAGCATTACTCTTGAACAAGGAAAGACTTTTGCTGATGCTAGAGGTGATGTTTTGAGAGGTTTGCAAGTCGCTGAAACTGCTTGTGGTATTGTATGTTTGTTGTTGCTGCTGTCCTCAGCACTATTCGGGTTATAGACTAACGATCTTGTGATAGACATCGCAATTGACTGGTGAGCTTCTCGAAGTGGCTACTGATATGGAGACTAGAAGTTACAGAGAACCCTTGGTATGATTATATTTACATATACATGAAATTAGTGAGTAGATTCTAACAATTAAAAAGGGCGTCGTTGCTGCGATTTGTCCTTTTAATTTCCCTGCTATGATTCCTTTATGGTGTCTTCCTCCTGCTATTATTACCGGAAATACCGTCGTCATGAAACCTTCGGAAAGAGAGTAAGTTTTCTTCTTATATGTTTGGTAACGAAATGAAATAGTCTTTAACTGTGTTATTGTAGTCCAGGCGCTGCTCTGATCATTGCTGAACTCGCTAAAGAAGCAGGTGTACCAGATGGTGTCTTCAACATCGTTCACGGATCCGCTCCGACTGTTGATTTTCTTCTCGATGAGCCTCGTATAAAAGCCATTTCCTTTGTCGGCAGCGATAAAGCAGGTTCTTATATCTACAGCCGCGGTACCGCTAACGGCAAGCGTGTACAGGCAAATCTCGGAGCCAAGAACCACGCGATTATAATGCCCGATGCGAATAAACCGCAAGCGTTAAATGCCGTTATCGGTGCTGCCTTTGGTGCTGCAGGACAGCGATGTATGGCCGTTTCCGTTTTAGTAACAGTTGGAAAGAGCAAAGAGTGGATTTCTGAATTAATAGAAAAATCAAAATTGTTAAAAGTTACAGGTGGATTTGAACCTGAAGCTGATTTAGGACCTGTGATTTCTCCTCAATCAAAGACTCGTATTGAGAACTTGATTCAATCTGCTGCTGACGACGGTTGTGAAATTGTCCTTGATGGTCGTGGATTCAAACCTGAGAAATATCCAAATGGAAATTTCGTCGGCCCTACTATTATCACCGGAGTCAAACCTGGAATGGCATGCTATGATCAAGAAATTTTCGGTCCTGTTCTTGTGGTTGTCAATGTAGATTCATTAGACGAAGCGATTACACTTGTCAACAACAATAAATACGGAAACGGAGTTGCCATTTTCACACAATCAGGATCCGTCGCTGCAAAGTTCCAGCGCGAAATCGAAGCTGGTCAAGTTGGTATCAACGTGCCAATTCCAGTCCCTTTACCTATGTTTTCATTTACTGGTAATAAAGGTTCAATCCTTGGTGATTTGAATTTCTACGGAAAAGCTGGGTTACATTTTTACACGCAATTAAAAACTGTTACTGCATTGTGGAAAAGTGGTGATGCTGTTTTGGCTGAGAAAGCTAGTGTTAATATGCCTACTCAGAGTTAAGTTATGTAATTCTTTTTTTTATATACAAATGTATAGCATGTTTCTTGTGTTTATAAATAGAATAGTTCTATTTGTTTCTATGCAGAGTACCCAATTTACAAAGACCAAACCTGCAATATTTCCAAAAATAATTGACATTCAAAACGCACTTGCACATCTATAATCAAACCAATACAGCCCATGAATAAAAAGAAAAGAAAAGAAGAGATAAAGAAAATAAAATTAAGTAGCGCCAAACGTTATATAATCAAAAAGACAAATTCTACTCAATTCAATAAAAATAAAACGTAAAATATGTACAAGTATGAGTTAAGAGAATTTACCTGATTAACGATATAAGTTTTTCCACGATGCCAGTAGCTGGACTTACAAGTAAAGAGTGTTTAACGGTGACAGTTGAAGACGTATCAGAAGGCGAGCAATCAAACGATGAATCATGATTATGATTTTCGATACGAGCAACAAGAGTATTACTTGTCATTAGATTCTTTTGCGTAGATATATCGGATACTGAGTGAGTTGGAATAATAATGAAATTATTATCTGTATCGTATCGAAGGCCAGGATATTTGCTCTGTGAATTTTTAAACACCTGTTGTTCTTTCTCAGATGCTTTGTTCTCTCCGTCAAAAGTGCTATTTGAACTATTATCATTCGACTTTGAAGAAGTTGAATCATAATTGACAATTTTCATAGCTGGTATATCATCAGGAGATAATTTTGAAATAATAGCTTTCAATTGAGCAACTTCTTCTTGTAACGTAGCTATATCATCAGCTGTATTTTCATGTCTTGTCGTTGCTTTTCTACTAGATCTGACTGATTCGAATATCACCACTCCAGCAGCCACCGCACTTTTTTGAACATCAAAATTAGCACCGAAAAAAACACAAAATATTCATGTAGTTAAAAGAAAAAGACTAACTAATACATACAAAATTAACGATTCGGAAAGAAAATTAGCTCCCATTTCTATGGCTTTAGCGTCGTTTAAAGGTCGCACTTTTGCAGTTCCAGCGGATCCCATTAAACTCCTTCGTAATCTCACATCAGTTGAGTGTAGCATTTGTGCAACTCCAATACAAGTTTTTCGAAATGGTCCATGTACTTTAGCTCGTGCTTTAACTCCGTTCTAAAAATAACATGATTTTTTTGTTAGATGTGTACTTGGACAGTGAATGAAAAGGAAAAGAAGGGGGGAGGAAGGAAGGAATGGTTTCACTTACAGCTAGAGGTTTTGCTATTGTGCGAACGAGTAATGTTCCAATTTTCAGAGCAATAGTAGACATTTTAATTTAACAGTAATCAAAGTTCTCTATATTGTAATAAAATTGTGCTTTTTGTATATGTTGTTGAATGTATCAAAGAATCAAAAGTATTGCTGATGACTTATGCGACTAAGTTTACCGTGATTGATGACGTGAAAACCTCGAAGCGCTTCGCTTTATTTAACTAGAGACTGCTGATTTCAGCAAGCAAGCCAATGATTTCAATACCTGTTATATCCAAATATGTTCCATACCATATAGATATGAAATATAACACATTAACAATGTTTGATTTCTATATGTAGGAATTCCGAATAGTTCGAGGAACTCACTCAAGAAACCTTGTTCTTTCTACAAGTCCCAATACAGACAAAAATCGCATTTTAAACTGCATTTTCGATTTTCCATTCAAAATGCAGTTTGCTTGAAGTAGGGTAAAACTAGTCAGTCAACGTGAGCCAATGACATGGCGGCATCATATTAACTGTGTCCGTATTACCGTCACCAGATTAATAAGTTCTGGCAAAGAGTGTGCTTACAGTATTATTCTGGAGCAGAATCACTTCCGTAAGAACTGGAACTTCAGCTCCGCCAACTAGGCTTTTCGCCGGCTCGCGCTTCTCCAAAAAAAAGTCCCTTTCCTGTTCCTTTCCTCTTTGACCTTTTTCTTTCTTTTTCTCCACCGACTCAATTTTATTTCCTCGATCTTGAATATGTCTTTCTTGAGAACTAGTGTGCGTCCTGCCGCTCAGGCTGCTAAGGCCGCTTCCGCAAGGTCAGTAATCAGTCCTCTGTGTGTGTGTGTTCATTCCGACGGCTTGTTTTTTTCGCTTCTACCGAAAGAGATGGGAATGATTGTGTGATATATGGAGAATAGCTTTGAAAAAAAGAACAAAAAAAAAAAGGGAGAATCCTATTGAATTGTTGAAGTTAACGCGCAAATCTAAATAATTGAAAGCATACAACTTCAGTGGAGGTGGAAGCGGGATTGTGATAAGATTCGCAACCGAAGAGCGACGACATCAATGTTTCAACATCTGAATAACGATAGACAACATAATTAAACTTGATCTGCTCAAAAAAACGAAGAAAAAAAAAGCCGATAGCAAAGAAAGGAAAAGAAAACTAAATACTAACACTCAATTGTGCGATCTAGATCGGTCATTGCGTCCAATAACTACGCTACTCTCCGTGAAATTGAAATGCGTCTCAAGTCAATCAAAAACATTGAAAAGATCACCAACACCATGAAAATTGTCGCGTCCACTAAGCTCTCTCGCGCTCAGCGTGCTATGCAAAACGGTCGTGTTTACGGTAGCACTTCTGATGAGCTCTTCAAGAACGCAGAGACTGCCGCCCCCGAAGAGGGAAAGAAGCTTCTTATTGTCTCTTCCTCTGACAAGGGTCTTTGCGGTGGTATCCATTCCCAGATTTCCAAGGCTGTTCGCGCTCGTATGGCTACTGAGCCTGATTGCGACATTGTCGTTATGGGTGAAAAGTCCAAGATCCAGCTCGCTCGTTCTTACAGCAAGAACATTGTTCTTTCCTTCAACAACATTGGAAAGGAAGTTCCTACTTTCTACGAGGCCCTTCTCATTGCTGATGAGATTAAGTCTCTCGGTACCAAGTACGACAAAATTGAGATTTTCTACAACCAGTTCAAGTCCGGTATTTCGTACGAGCCCGTCGCTGTCCCTGCCTTCACCGAGGAGGAATTCAAGGCTTCACCTAACTTTTCAGCTTACGATGTTGAGGAGGACCTCGCTGATGACCTCACCGAGTTTTCTCTCGCTAACGCCATCTATTGGTCCCTTGCTGAGGGCTACGCTTGCGAGCAATCCGCTAGACGATCCGCTATGGATAACGCTTCCAAGAACGCTGGTGATATGATTGGAAGATACTCTATCCTTTACAATCGTACTCGACAGGCTGTCATTACCAACGAACTTGTTGATATTATCACTGGTGCTTCGTCTTTGGAGTAAGTTTTACTGTTTATTATGTAACACGAACTTGGGAAGTTGGAGATAGGTTGAATAATATTTGTTCGTGAGAAGAAGTAGGAGAAGAAGAAGAAAAATAAGAAAAGGAAGCTTAAGAGTAAGAATAAGTGAATAAATAATGATTTTCCTTTTTCTTTTGTTTTTATTATTTCTTTCCTTTTTTTTTTTTTTTTTTTAGAAATGTAGAGAGCATGTTATTTTTCAAGCATATTTTTGAAAGTTTGAAAGGATTAAATTGTTTATCTTTAAAAACAAAATAGGTTATTATAGTTATATTAATTATTATTATAATTTATTTTTAATCCTACTTTTTTTGTATTTCGGAAGGTATATTTTTCAATAAAACCAATTTATCATATAAAAGTTCATGTGAATATATATTTTTTCTATACTGTAAACTATTATATTTATACTAAAATTATACTAAAATTATACTAAATATATTTAGTCCATTTGACACCAAAAAAGAGGTATCAAAATTACTCCTCAGGTCCATACTTCAGGGCCTCAGCAGGTTCAACCCAAGGGTTAACTTTGTTGAAATCTAGATTAAAATCGTATTAGTACCATGATTAGAAACAAACCGAGAAATAAAAGACAACAACTTACGAGTCGCGATTTCTTCTCTGGTAGCCACTAAAACGCCATCCTTTTGTTTGATATAATCCATAAACTTGACTAAAGCCTGGAATCTGCCGGGTTTAGCGACGACACGAGTATGTAAAGCTACTGTCATCATTTTAGGAACGCCAAGTTCACAACCTTCATCGTAAAGAGTGTCGAAAGCATATTGCAAATGAGAGTAAAAATCATCGGTAGAAGACCATCCGGTCGGCATATGAAAACGAGCATCGTTACAATCGTAAGAGTAAGGAATCATAAGAATCGCATCCTTGGTGCGCGGAACAGGAGTCCAGTACGGTAAATCATCAGCATAGGCATCGGCAATCCAAAGAAGAGGTGCATTGAGTTCCTGATGAACGTCGTAAACTAAACGACGAGAGTGCTGCGAGCAACGAGCGTAGTACCATCCTTTGGGATATTCACCTGTAGTCTCCTTCAAGCTCTCCATGTTTTTGATAATCAATGCTTTCTCCTCTTCAGGAGTACATTTAGAATAATCCCACCAGCGGTAACAATGCGAAGCAATTTCATGTCCGTCACGTTTAATAGCAGCAGGAACATCAGGTAAAAGCTCAAAAGCTTTTCCCACGGCAAAAGTAGTAAATTTATATCCATGCTTTTTAAAAAGACGTAAAAGTCTCCAAACACCAGCGCGAGATCCATACTCAAAATCAGACTCACAATCATATGATCGAAGTCCAACTTTAGGAACATAAGGGAGTTCCCAAATATATTGCTCCGAAGCAGGATCTCCGTTCTCGATAGAGCATTCGGCGCCTTCTTCGTAATTAACAACAAAGTTGATTACAATCTTGGGATTTCCAGGCCATTTGAAATCAGGAGGATTTTCGCCGTATCCCTTAAATTCACGAGGGAAGTCATAATAATTAGGAACGTAATTGCTAGTAGTCATCTTTCACTCGATCAAGGAAAAATAACGAATAAAAATACTAAAAAGACTCCATACAAGAACTTAGTCAAAAACGAACTCAATCAATCACTCAATTGATATCCAATTCAAACTTACCAACACTTGAATATAGATATAAGTACTACTATATAACGAAAATAGTAAAAACTACTTGGAAGCAAGCGGAAAAACAAAGTTGAGTATACTCGGGGGCCTACGGGCCCCCGCCGCGGGCTTATCATATCAGCCTTTGAACTCGCTCATGTCATATTTAAAGTTTGTCCTGTTATTTCCGTTTCGCGATTTTTGTACTAGTCGTCGCGACTCATTCATCTTTTTCTATCCATAATAGACTGAAAATATCTGTAATGTCAATCGCATTATCATTTAGATTTTATTTATTTTAATTTTATATTTTACATATAGTAGAATATAAAAAAAAACAAAAATTTCACACAGCGTAAAACACTATCAACCAATTAAAGTCTTATCCAATCCACCCGATAAGAAAGTCACGTGAAAATAGTACCCAAGTCATCCAAAACTTCCGGACAGTTGCGAATCTCAAACGGGTGGGCACAAAATTCACGATGAGTAAAGATGCTGAAGATTATTTACATGAATTCCGAGAATAATCAAGTGAAGTTGTGTAAATTTTCTTCAGTTTTGAGTATTATAGTATTAGGTTTTGTTTTATGTTGGAATGGCTAAACAGTGAATATACCTAGTTGTGAAGAGAAGTATTTATATTCATATCTTCATATAACCCATTCATGCAAATATCTCATAAAATATAAAATAACCGGGGGAAAAGAGAGTAAAACTTATATGACATTAATTTCCTAACGCCATTAATAATCATATCATTACATATAAAATCAGGAACATTGCTGTTTTTTCCCCCTAATAAGTAATAAACCTCTTTTATTTTGTAAATTAAATGTAACTTGTTTTTTATGACTTATGCACAAATACTTTTCGTGTTGTTAAAGAAAAAGAACTTTTAAATTTTATATGTTTGTCACAATCACACTGTTCGTTATTCATGATTAATTATTTTAAATCGTATATTTATAACTCCACATTTTTTGTTATATATATAAATTAATAAAACGAGGATGAAGAAGTTTCGCCATTTATTTGGTAAAGACCTTTAAATATTCTCCTAAACCAGAGTTATTCAACAGTTATTTTAATTCACCATTTTCACTCGCTGAAATAAATATAGTATACTTCTTTAAAATTAACGAAAATAAAACTAAAGAAAAAAATAAATAGAAATTACTAAAACAAAGAAATATCGTAATACACAAGCTGACTTGAATTCACACCTGTAATGAATCATACAAGTTAAATCTTAAACTTATCTGATAACTTAAATTAAATCTTTATTATTACAATATACTATCGTATTCTTCATATCCGTCATAACTCCTCCATTCCTTCCCCCTAAAACAGAAATACTACGAAATCTTCCTCTCTTGCTCTTAATTTATAACTTATTTGATAAAAAGTATATGTCCTCGGCATTAAGAATAAGATACTGGTATATTAATAAATAAATACTTTAAACTCCAGAGCATAAGTCCAATTCCATGTTCATGGGAAGAAAAAGCTACATTAAAAATTCATTCATTCGAACTTATATTAAAAAAAAAAGCACACACACGCACACACAAAAAAAAAGGCACACACAAAAAAAACCAAGCAATAAGCACAAAGAAAAGGTTAAAAAGAAAGGAAAGTAAAGTAAAGACACAAGCAACAAAACAAAAGAAGAATATATATATATATATATATATGGATGTAAAAAAAAAGGAGTGTGATTTAAAATAAGCAAACAAATAGAAATAAAACATAACAAAACAAAAAACTAGTAGGAAGCAACCCAATTCATAAAAATCCATAGCTAAAAATATTCAAAAGAAGCAGAAAACTCAACCGTCAAGTCCCTCACAAAAAAAAAGATTCGTAAAGTTTTAATAAATCACAAGAAAAAAAAAATGGTAATAATAATATTATAATAACAGAAGTAATAACAGAAGAAACAAAAATATATATATAAAAAAAGGGCATACGTATCCCATCAAGCTTTCATTTTCCAATTCGACAAAAAAAAAAACGCTCCAATTCGTTCCTATTTCTTCCTATTTCGATTTCCATCATAAATCACCAACATGACCCACAACAAAAATAAGGAATATTTTCTCAAACGGGGGCGGGGAACGGCAGTCTCCTTTTTCATTCAGAGCGACAGCATTTGCCATTTTGTAAAAAATGTATTCCTTTTCATGATACAGTGCTGTTATATTTCGTTGCCAAAAAAAAAAAAAAAAAAAAAAAAAAAAAAATCACCGATAACAAATATACGCACACGCACAGAGTATAACAAATTTTTTTTGCAAAAGAGAGAAAATTAAAAAATAAAACCATGGTTACTCCAGTTCTTTTGTAAGTAATAATGATCACTCTGTCTTAACAGCACTTTCAACAACAATCGGTGCTTGAGGGATCGTAGTTGACTCTTCCTCCACGACTTCATCATCTCCGACAATAGAAGGAGGTTCTGACATGATTGGAGGTAATGAATCTTGAAGTGTTGATATATCTGAAAACGAAATTGAACCACCGTTAAATAAAGTCAAAAGCTTTTTACCAACGTTAGGTTCAAGCTCAGTACCATCTCTAGCAATTTTAACATCCCTGTTTTGATTCCACGCGTTTTTAAGGCCTTTGGTTTTAAAAAATGGAACTCGTGTCGTTGACATCCATTCTACTTTAAACGACGTCCCCCAGGAATCTTTTGTAATTTCTGCAGAGGAGAGATTACCTGATGTAGTAGTAGGCTCTTGTTCAGTCGTTTGAGAATCAGCAGTTTGCGTTTGCTCAGTAGATGGCGATTCAGGTGACGTTTCAGAAAGCACTTCCCAAAATATTGTCCCTCGAGCAGAGTCATCAATGATTCTTCCGGCAGGAGCGTTCCCTATAGCTGGCGTATATGTCATTTTTGGGTGATCTGGATCAGTCATGACTACATCACCTTCACTAGGATGTCGAACAGATGACGTGGGAGTAGTGACTAATGAAGAACTATCAGCTACTTCCTCTGTATCGGAAGTCAGAGATTCGTCGGCTTGCTTAGTTGCTCCGTCAGCATCTCCCCCTGTAGATCCACTAACAATAGGACCAGCCATTTTCGCATATCCAAAATATTCACCAGACTTATTCGCAGAGAATATCAAGTAAACCGCATCTGAATTCCTGTACGCTTTATTCAGAACTTGCTCGTTATGCGCCTGTGTGGCCCACACGCCGGTGCGAACAGAAAGTTCGAGGTCCTCGACCGTAAGCGACTTTACAATGAAGTACGACTCGGATGTATGCACAGCTTTTTCAGACTGCGTTTCCTCTTCAAGAGACGGCTCCACGGTTTCAATTGTAGTAGCGGCAGTAACGCTTTCGGGCGAAATCGAATCGTGCGAAGTAGGCGCAGTGCGATCAGCAAGTGAACCGCGCTGCATGCGGGCGACGAGCTTTGTTCCTTTGAGGATTCCACCTGAACGCTTAAACTTTTCCAAGGCATCGCGCATTGCGTCCTCAGAGGAGTAATTGACAAAAGCGCAATTGGACTTTGAAATCAAGAAGACGGACTCGATGGCGGGGGAGGCGAACATGTCGCGCAGATCGAGGACGGTGGTGACGAGTGGGAGGTTTCCTACCCAAAGAGCATGCCCAGACTGCTTTGGCTTGCGGGGCGGACCACGAGGAAGAATAGCTGACGAAGAGGCAGAGGAGGATGACGGTGAGACGGTTGCGGGGGTGGAGTGGTGGCGGTGATGGGTGCTGTGGTGATGGTGATGGTGATTGAATTGCTGCTGCTGCTGTTGAAGCATCTGGGAGTAGTAAGGCGGGGGTATTGGCGGAGCAAATTGATAGAGAGAGGCCGCTGCTGCTGCCACTGCGGATCCGCGGGCGAGATGTGGGCCTGGCTGCTGCGGCGGATTCTGCTGGGGATCGATAGATAGATAGGCCTGGTTCTCAGCGCCAGAGTGACGACGCGGGAAGCGACTTGCGAGTAAAGGAGCTCCTCGCGGGGTGATTGTGGGGCCGCTGATAGACGAGCGTGGAGAAGAGACAGGTGGGGGAGGATAATGTGCGAAAAGCGCCGGTTGCTGGTATGGATATGGCACATAGGCCTGCTGTTGCTGCTGTTGCTGTTGCTGCTGCTGTTGCTGTTGCAATGGCGGATACACCTGCGGATAGTACGAGTAATTCACGGGTAGATACGCTGGAGGCGATTGCTTCTGAGGCCATTGCTGCTGCTGATACTGCTGCTGCTGCTGCTGCTGCTGCTGCGGCGAGAGAAGAAGTTGCTGCTGCTGGCCGAGCACAGGCTGTTGCATTTGCTGCTGCATTTGCTGCTGCATTGGCCGCTGGCCCGGAGACGCCGGCGAAAGATCTGCCATGCGCGCAGAATCCGGCAAAAAGAGCAAAAGAGCAGACACAAAGGCAGATTAAAGCGTGTGGAAGAAGCAGGCACGAGCGAAGCAGTCGATTTGAGCGCGACTGCGGTGCGTAGTGCCGCCGCGGCTGGTGTGTGCGCACGGGCAGCACGGTGCGGCGCCGGCTCTCGAGACACGCCCTTCACCGGGGGCAGAGGCTTATCGGCGTCAGACCACACTTTGCTCCTGCGCGCGCTGGTTCGCTTCATAGACGCAGAAAATTGTTCCTGTGTTTCCAGGAAGCTGCTCTGGCTGTCTGTTTGGCATGTTCGGCAGCCAATTGGCCACACACCGCGCGTCGGCCGGCGCTGTAAGCGACAGGCACAGCCGAGCGCGTGCACAGCACAGTTAGCGATAATCTACGCGCACAGGCCGCGCCACCCATCGCGCGCCTGCTTGTCCTCTGTTGCAAGCGTGCTACGCGCTGCAAGGAGGCTGCGAGGGCAAAGCTGATTGTTGGCAAGCTGCGATAGTGCAATTGAGCAACTGATTAGAAGAAGCAGCAGGCCAGTCCCGAAAGCAGGCGCTGTTCGTGCTTATCGAGACGTCGCGGCGGCCACGTGCCTTGTTATCGCGTGCTCATGTGCGCGGTTGTCAAGTACAAACATTTCTGATAGTCATTGTATTTCATTACATTTCCATACACATTTAATGCAATATTTGTGCATCTCAAACCAATCACGATCTGGCGCAGCGAATGCGCAAATACGACGACGGCCACCAGCAATGCGCAACAACAAAACAGAGCGCCAACAACGTAAACGAGGCACATACAAAACACTGCGCACTCCGCTGTCCGCCCAGGAAGATCTCGCATGTGATATTGTCCCACTCAATCGCCCTCATTCCCATGTGACAAGTCTTACACGCAGCTCTCCTTTAATTTGCTTGCTCATCCATTAGTCATCACTCAGGTCCTCTCACAATGAGCTCCTACCCAAAAGGTCCACAAAGGTCCGCAAAGCCTCCGAAACTCTGGTGAGCGCTGTGACGTCATTTTACTGTTTTCATTGTTGATTAACCTTTTACTACGCATTCTTAAACTGTGCTGAAATTAAAAGAAAATAGGAAACGACAACGAAAAGAAAAAAATACGGATGTGACCCGACTTTTGGACCGGACGTCATCTTCGGTCATTGTTCTCGTTGCCGGCGTTTGAGCTTTCCCAGTATTATTAGTGTGCTTGTTTGCTAATTAGATGTTTAGTAGATTGCCGTCTGTTTGGCGTCTTTCATGCGCAGCTGCCCGAACAGCATTTGTTTTAACATTTGTTTAAGACTCTCCGCGCTGTATCTGCTTGTGAGGTGAAATCAGCGCATCGCTCAGCAGACATATTTGTTGACAGATCGACCAAACAAGCACTGCCAATAAACGCACAAGACCGGCAAAAGGATGTGCAGCGCGTTTCATCTCCGTCCTTCATCGGACTCGTTGCCGTAATAGGGTTCGCCGCTCTCTGCTTCCACCGGATGTGACTGAAATCCATGTTCTGTTATGCCCCTCTCACTGAACAGCACCGCTGGTTTTTCTCATCGCCTATTCCTTGAAGCACTTACTATCTACAGCAGTCCCCAATGATCTTACGCTGGGGAAGAAGCAACTGGAAGTGCTGGTGGCAAAGCGCTGCGTAAAAGCTTGTTCACAGCCGAACCAGAGCTCTCTCGTACCTGGTACTGGCCCCTGTTCGAATCACAACGGTATTCCAATACTTAAATGTATACCCAAAATAACTATATACTCGTTGCGTTGCCTGTCAGGCATTATAGTGGATAATAAATCACCCAGATTTTATCCGAATTGGCCGCTATAAATCCGGCCCGTTAATCCTTCAAGATGCAAGTCAGAGATTATGTCATCTGCCCCACCTCTCTTCCGTGCTCATTCTGCCTTGCGTGCCGTATTTAACAGCGTGTGGACGAAGGGCAGATATTGGAGCATGTGTGCTCTTGAGGCTTGCTGTTTGAAGTAGGTCCATGTATACTGCAATCTCCACATAGCCGATGCTCAATATGGAAATAAATGTACTTGTTCTAGATCCATTGCACATCGCATGGTCAATTAGAGCGCAACAGTGTACCATCACGCGATAGATCCAGCGTGCCAATTATTATCACAAACTGCACCCATAGTTTTGTAATATTTTTGTAACGTATATCATTTGATTGACCTATTACGATATTATAAATGGCAGTCAGTCGTACGCAGCTTTCAGGATATGTGTTCTGTCTGACAGTTCAAATGCGACGGCGATATCCAGTCGTCAAGCATCCAAAATTTTGAGCGAAAAAATAGGCATGAATGTTAGATCTGCTAAATTTCTAAATTTGCATAAACACGAGGAGTTTGGTGATTGTGAGCTGTTGTGATGTCTACTGCTATATTAATATACAAAGAGTGCTGAATAATTGAGACTGCTTTAGAACATATACTTTGCTGCATTTTATGTAACTACATATGATAGCCGCGGGTCTTCAAGGAACGTACAATAAGAGAGGTGCCAAATTGAACCGAAACTCAGCAGTGCTCTGTGCAAATTTCGCGATCGGCATTGTTAGAAGAGTCGCACAATTAGTATAGAAGATATATTGACTACAACATGATGAACATAGCAATTTCAATAAACATTGTTTTTTTTGGCAAAATGACGAGGTAGGGAGAGCAGAGAAGGGAGCGGGGAAGGAACAAGGCAGGACCAGAGGTGAGCCGAAATAGGATGTTTTCGTGGCTATTTGCCCCACGCTTCGTCCACATTTCGCTCGTGGACAGGCATAGTCCAAGCCAGAGATGTATGTAGCAACGATTGTGAAGCCAATGACGGTGATCGAAGTGTTTAGTAGTATTTTTAGAAAACTAATGACTACGTAGTGGCATAGCAGGTGTTTAGTAATGGCTGTACTGACCAGAACAGTAGTATAGTGATACACTATAGTGGTAGCATAACATCATAACGGCAACACAATAATCTCAAACAATTCAAGCATCTTCTCCTGTTTCCCGCATAAAATCCTGCCTGCAAGGTTTTAATTTGCTGAGTAGTTTGGAAAAGCTCGACGACTGACGCAGATTGTTTAGAATCCAGGCCTGATTTAATCAATGATTACCGCGAGTTGCTTTGAATTTGTGGCTATTTCATATTTATTGACACTTCCATAATATCTCATCTTTTCTCTAGTATGCACAAATTATATATTCTATTGTGCTCTTCTCTCTCGTTGGCCCTCATGTACGCTACCATCCCGCTCTGAGACCGCCCTTCCGATTTAGCCTTGCAGTTCCGCTAAAACACAACGCTAACTATATCTGGCATAGCGTGGCTAATCTGAACCATAGAGTCACAAGTCACAACGGTACTTTGGTACGTACCGTCATCGCATGCGTCCGTCTCCCTGAGCTCGAACTTTTCTCCCAACCTGACCCCGCCCTTCCCCGAGATCTTTTTTCCGTTTGTAATTGCGAGGCTATAAAGGCTCGCCATGTCCCGGGAATACCGCGTCTTGAATTCGCCCTTCCCCAATTTAGCAATCCCTTGTCCTCTTCTACTTCCTTCATCATGGGTCTCTCACTACCAAAATTTAGGGTCGTCGACCATTTGCACACCAAGAGGCTGTTGATGGCGTATGGTCTCCTTCTGTTGTTGTTGTTGTTGTTGTTGTTGTTGTTGTTGTCACTACTCCCTTGCTAACAATCACAGGCTTAACCTTGTCGCAGGTGTCTCCATTTTCTTCTTCGGCTACGACCAGGGTATGATGGCCGGCGTCAACAATACTCCCTACTATGCTACGCGTATGGATTTTGGCTACGGCAACGACGAAGGTGGTGTCATCGTCACTGACTCCACCCGCCAGGGTGGCATCGTCGCCATCTACTATTTTGGAACCCTTCTCGGTGCCATCGCTGGTGGTTACCTTGGCGACAAGTTAGGACGTGTCAAGAGTATCGCTGTCGGTGCCGCCTGGGCTATCCTCGGCGCTTCCCTCCAGTGCTCTGCCATGAACCTCGCCTGGATGTGCTGTGCCCGTGTTATTAACGGTTTCGGAACTGGTATTCTCAACGCTGTTGTTCCTGTCTACTCTGCCGAGACCGCAGAGTACAAGTCGCGTGGCATGTTCATTGCCTTTGAGTTCACCCTCAATATTTTTGGTGTCGTCGTCGCGTACTGGCTCGAATACGGTCTTTCTTACGTCAACAACGGTTACTCTGATATCCGTTGGAGATTCCCTATTGGTTTCCAGATTATCCCCTTGCTCATGCTTTTCGTGATTATCTGGTTTTTCCCTGAATCTCCTAGATGGCTCGTAAAGAATGGCCAGCACGATGAGGCTAAATATATTCTTCAGAGATTACGTGGAACCGAGACTACCGAGGCTGAGGATGAATACCAAGATATTTGCCATATCATTGACCTCGAGAAGGAACATTCACACCTCAACTCTTATTGGAACATGTTTTTCGGTATTGGATCTGGTGATCTTCATCTTGGACGTCGTGTCCAGCTGGTCGTCTGGCTTCAAATTCTTCAGGAATGGATTGGTATCGCTGGTATCACTGTCTACGCCCCTACTATTTTTGCCAGCGCCGGTTTCGATACAGATAAATCCAACTGGTTATCTGGATTGAACAATGTCTTTTACATGTTTGCGACCGTCATCAACGCTTTCACTGTAGATAGATTTGGTCGTCGTATGACTTTATATTGGGGTGCTATTGCACAAGGTATTGCCATGTTCTTGGCTGGTGGATTTTCTCGCGCTCAAATCAACTTCCCCGATAATACCTCTTGGGGTGCAGCTTCTGCTTCTTTTATCTTCATCTACACCTCGGTGTTCGGCGCTACCTGGCTTGTTGTCCCCTGGTTATATCCTACCGAAGTCTTTCCCTTACAAGTCCGTGCTCGTGGTAACGCCTTTGGTGTCATGGGATGGTCTATTGGTAACGGTTGGTTAACCCTCCTTTGCCCCATTATGTTTGACCATATCGGAGAAAAGACTCTCTACATTTTTGGTGCTTTCAACATTGTTTCCCTACCAATCGTCTACTGCCTCTACCCCGAGACCTCCCAGCGTACCCTGGAAGAAGTCGACTTTTTATTCGCTGCCAAGACTCCATGGGCATGGGATGCCGAAAGAGAATTCAAGAGATTATCCGACGAAGATAGAACTAACCGTGTTAACCATCGTTTTGAAGAAGGTTCCAAGTCTCATGAATTAGAAAATTTCGAAACGGGCGATGGAAGCGCTACTGCTACTTCCTCAAGAAGCCAAACTGAAAGTATCTTAGATGCTAATGTGAAGGACTCAAATTAGTGTTTAAAAGTTTACTGGGCTTTGTTTTGTTTTTCTGTTTCTGATTAATTGCGCTTGTAGCATCTTGTTGATCATGGTTTTGTTTTGTTTTGTTTTCTTGCTATATATATTTTTCCTTTATGATTCATGTGGGGGTATTTTTATTTTTTTTTTGATTCAAGTCATTAACGCGTTAATAAGCTCACTTTTTTTGTCTTTCAGTTCCTCGACTTATGTGACAGTACCATCGCAACTGTTATATTTCGGCACTGATAGAATATCTGCTAAGGAATTTTATACAAGATGAATACAAAAAAGAGTAATCTCGATATTTCTACATCATCATTTTTGTTGATATATATATCCTGGACCTTTTGTTTTTATTTTTGTATCTTCATTTTGTTTTTTTAGATTCTATTCATATTTTTAGGGATTTGGCATCATCATCGTTATCATCGTCATCACTAGCAACATCGCTATTTGCTGTCCAAAATTCTTGTTCACTTTTATATCCTCTTCTTGTATTAAAGCTTTTCCATTATGGTATTCATTTTATTTTGATTGTTGTGCTCAACCGAAGAGAGCGGGTGTAATAAGCATTTTTTAGGTTTCTTTTCTTTAATTCGTTTCTTAAAACTAGTTAATAAATATTAAGTAAGATTATATCATATTTCCATAGAAACTTCTAAATATAGTGGCAAAACGGAGGAGGAATCAAGTGGGCATGATAACAGCTACTCGCCGCCGTGTCTCATGCAAACTAATACGAAGCAAATCAGATTTACTATACTCTGTATGGATTACAATGACTAATTAGTGAACTTCATTGAATCCAATTATGCGCTGGATTGTCTTCAAGCATAATGCTAATGCACAGTTACCAAGCAGGTTCAGCAAAGTCATATTTCGAGCATTTGATACGAGTACCTGCAACGGGTTAAACTTGTGATTAGCCACGCGCTGCAATGTGACGAAGTAAGAAATTAGAGGAATGAAGGAAGCAGCAGAAGACGGGAAAAAGAAGAAAATGGATAGATAATATTCGCTGCTAGAAGTGAGTCGCATTGAAAATAGTTGGTTGACGGCTCTATATGCAGATTATAAGAATGTACGAACTGCAATGTGGAGATGCGGTGAGCATCTACCTTCGAACGTCTCAGCGATCTTGAACACCATATTTAACAAGAACGCTTTATGGTGCTTCGCCTTTATTCTTCTACAAGGCTTCAGAGAAGCTAGCACACCAACGCTGACCACATCCCAGGAAGAACGGGACTTTTCTATCGGCGTGGGGGAATAGTGCTATGTTCCAAGGTTCGCCACCCTTAAGAAGACGCTGCAGCAAAGTGCATAGGCAGTCCTCAGGCGTCTTCGCGAAGCTTGGGTGCACTTGTTAGAAGTGGGTTACTGATCCGCCGGGGCGGAGACCATCAGACCGTTGAGAAAAGCGTTCGGGCTCAGGAGCGATGAAGCAGGTGAGCAAAAGTGATAGCCTGGAGTCCATAGCCGACGAGAAAGTAGATAATATAAAGTAAGCGGCATTGGAACAGGCGATTAACAAATGGACCGGGCAAGAACAGCGCCTCGCCAGAATACCATTTATATAGGTGCGCACAAATGAAATAAATATCTCGGAAGTATAAATTGAAAGTGTTCGGATTAAGTGTCATATGGAATAGAGCGGGTTAAGCAACCTTACAAAGGTATAGAGGAAAGAAAGCCAAAGTAGAATGGAAATGCGCGAGCGGGGGGGTTTGAATACGGGCGGGCCATCAACGCCGGCGTTGGGTTTGTTGGCAAATGTACTGTTTT